>SKCR01037780.1:0-68035 GCA_019454045.1 Zanthoxylum bungeanum
CAATAATTTAACCAAGCCTAAGAAACATATTTCCAAGAGTATTCTACTTTTAGGTTCACATGCATGAAAGTAATCATCATAACAGCGAACATGCAATAGCACACAGCAATCTCATGAACATACTTCGATCATATAATGCAGAAAACAAAGAACAACCTAAACATAATGCAAACTCTAAACGCAAAATAAATGACTAATCATGTTTGAAAATGAACAACTAAATAGGCTAAATCATGCTTAAGAACCAAGTAACATACTAACGGCCTAATCATGCTTGAATACCATCTCATGGACACATCAAATAGATAAATGCAGGGATACAAATAGTATGATTGATTACATGATACAAGAGAAATCACCTAAGAAATAATTATGCCTGACATGTGATGGAAGATGGCCTGTTTACCGTGGGTGTTATGGCGGCGTTCGTATCCATGTTCGAATGGTAAACAGAAGGTTCGCGTTCGAGTAGCGTTCGTAAACGCGTTCGAACGGAAATGAAACAGAATGCTCACTTTCGTATGACGTTCGGAAACGCGTTCAAACGGAATGAGACCTGATGCATGATAAGGCAAAATGAATGCGCGTTCGAGTGGCGTTCGTAAACGTGTTTGAACAAACTAAGACAGAAAACATGCATTCATGCGGCGTTCTGAAACGCGTTCGAATGGGGTTACAGCAGTGACCCCCAAAATGTAGTAAATAACATGACACATACGTGAACGGATGAATAGATGACACCTAATAAATAATAACGGGCTAAAAGGTGTGGCAAAGCATCGTGGTAAATGATTTTAACCCCTCGACATAGAGGACCTTTAATCCAACTTACTAAGCCCATGCGCCAATGACATAATGCATATAAAAATAAAGACAACAATATCGGACTTTGTATACCCGATTGAACACGTCTTACATTCAACCGAACATACGTCATCCAGCGCGGTGAAGCATCGTGGTAAAGGATTTTAACCCCTCGAAATGGAGGACCTTTAATCCGACTTACTAAGCCCATGCGCTAATAATATAATGCATATAAAAATAAAGACAACAATATCGGACTTTTTATACCCGATTTAACACATCTTACATTCAACCGAATATACGTCATCCGGCGCGGTGAAGCATCGTGGTAAAGGATTTTAACCTCTCGAAATGGAGGACCTTTAATCCGACTTACTAAGCCCATATGCATCACATTATTACATAGACAAATAACATGCAGAAATTAAATAACGATAATAAACAAATCGAGATAACATGAAATAAAACATATGCCGTATACTCAAGTGGTACATGAAGTTGTATCCCGAGTACAGATCATACTACCGTCCATTCGAAATCGACTATGAAATTTATGTCCGGGTTTCCATCCTATATACCACAAGAGGTGACACATTTTCCATTTTATTCAAAACCACAACATGCATCCATAAACGACTCTCATACGAAATAAATAACTAAAACAATTAAAAGATGAATAAAAAATAAATACAAATAGTGCCCTCAGGTCTAACCTTTTATATCGACTCTCGGAAGTACCGTACACAGTCGTCGGAAGGGTGGATGTTCCGCAACTCCTCCGGTTCACTGGTTCAACATTTTCTCTCGCTGTTTCGCTGCTCAAGCTACCGTTTTTGCTCCGTTTCGCTGTTGTTTTGCTACTGTCTTACTGCTGATTTTCGGTCACTGTGTTTGCTGTATTTAGGCTACTGTTTTGGGTGTGTTTTTTGGTAGTTTCAGGGGTGTATGGGGCTACTTTAGGGGTGATTTTTGGTGAAACAATGAGTAGTTCTAGGGGCCATTTTTTCGGTGGTACAGTGGCTGTTTTAGGCTGTAAGTTTCGGTAATATGGGGCTGCTGTATAGGGGTTATTTTGGTGATGTGTGGGCTATTTCAGGGGCTGTATTTGCAGTGATTACTTGGGTCTTTTTATGATGAGAGGATGCGGCAATGAAGGTGTGTTTCAAGGCTTCTTGTTGGACGACAATGCAAGGATTTCTTGTGTGAATTATGTGTATCAGCCAAGGCAATGAAGGGTTGGAATTGGGTTTCTTTTATAGACAAAGGCTAGGGTTTCTCCTTATTTGAAAAGGAATGAATCAATTAGTGTCTTACAAGGAAAGCAAAAGATTGATTGGAGACAATATTTGGTTTAATTAGGAAGTTAATATATTTAATTTGTTTTGTTTAGGCATGAAATTATTTTAATTTGGTATATGATTTTTATGATTTTATTTAATTTTGGTATATGATTTTTAGATTTTATTTAATTGCACCATGTGTTAAATATGTGTTTTATTAATTTGGATATGTTTTATGGGCTTTGGTGGGCTAATTGGGCTTGGGTGTGAAGCTAGCAGCAAAACCAGAAGTACCGACACCGTTCGAACACCAATTCGAACGCTACACGAACGCCCGCAATTTGCTTGACATTCGAACGTGGTCACGAACGCAGCACGAATGAAAACAGTGAACTTGTGAAATGAATCTGATGACATACTTATTCTGTATTTCCCCTTCCGACGTCCGTTTCCCGCGACTTCCGTGACATAAAAGGTAGTGCCTCTAAATGAGACTCATCATAGGGACTTATATGCAAAAATACAGTGCCTACACATACTTCGTCCGGTGCGGCAAAACGTAATGGTAAAGGTAGCCTTTAGGCATTTCCCTCGAATAGAGGACCTTTAATCCATCCTGATTAGCCCATGCGAACTAAATTGACAATGCATAAATAAAGAAACAATACATAGAAAGTAAATAGCTGAATAATAAACGCAAAATTAAATAACAAGATGAGACACGTGCTTGAAAGTTTTTGAAGCGGTACATGGAATTATATCCCAAGTACAGACCGCATGACCGTCCATTCGGATTCGACTACGGAATTTACGTCTGGGTTTCCATCCGATATACCGCAAGAGATAGCATACATTCATTAACCCAATAGAAATAAAACTAATAAACATGAACCATAAAGATGTATGCGAAGAAATAATAATAGATAACTGAAAAGATGAATGAAAAAAGGGAAAATGGTTCCCTCAGGTCTTACCATTTAAGTCGCTTCTCGGAAGTGTGTTACACCGTCGCCGAAAGGGTTAACGTTTCCGCTATTTTTCTGGTTTGCCGCTGTTTTGGGCTGCTGTTTTCGTTGTTTCTTTCACTATTTTTCTGTTGTTTTTCTGCTGTTTTGGACTGCTGTTTCCGCTATTTTCTTCGCTGTTTTTGGATGATTTTGTTGCTATTTCGGGTGGTTATTTAGAGACTGTTTTTGGGTGTGTAAATTATTTTTATGTGCATGCTATAAGAATGATTATGCTTGGTATTGCTTGAAAAATCTCAAGGGAAAAAATTTAGTCTTGGCCAAATTTGAGGGGTGAGAGAGACTTATTTGTTGTGTTTGGTAAGGTCATGAACATTTGAATATAATATTAGTGAAATGAATTTTTTGAAATAATTAATGATGTAATTAAATCTGTGTGTGTGTGGATGTTGGATATGCGAGAATGGTGATAATAACTTGTTGTATGATAAGAAAATATGTGAATGCCCTAAGGCTTGCAGTGGGCGTGAGAGGCACCCTTATAATGACATAGTATTTTTATTTTGGATATTGAATATTGATGAATGCAAAGATGGGTTTATGTAATAATTGTGACATGTGTGTTGACATAATATAGACATAACGAGAGTTAAGTTAAAATTGATAAGTAAATTCAAGTTTCACAAGCTTTAGTAGAGATTATAGACAAAAAGGGAAATTAACTTTTTGGTTATTTGAAAAATAAAATAGTCAAGAGATTAGTGCTTGTTCTTGCATTGTATAATAATGTTGTATGGTGAGTGTCCTTGTAAGATTAAACATACTTTGTCGAATTTTGAAGTATGAAAGAGAAGATATGATGTGCTTTGATAAAATAATGAGCTTGTGTGATTGGTAAAATATGTACATAAATAAGTGTTAAGGTGTGCATTATCATGTAGTATTGGTGATGTATTCGAGCATGTTGAAGTTAATCATAATTATGAGGGTTTGGTAATATATGAATGACTAGATTATGCATGGTGGATAATCAATTACAAGGTTGATGATGATTACACCTTATAAATGTATTATGAAAGTGAGCTTATAGTTTATGTTTATGTTTATGTTTAAGTATAGGTTTCTAGTATATGCTTTAAGTATACGTGTTGGGTTATGTTTTATAAACATGTTCCAGTATGTGATTCAAGTAGAGTTTTATGTTTACAAATTCAATGTGAGATTTATGTTTATGATATACGTATATGCTTTATGTTTTAGGATTCAAGAACATGTTTCAAACTTACGAATTAAGTTGTAAAATATCAGCTTAAAGTTTACATTATCCATTTTAAATTTATAATCATTGCGTTCGATTTAAGTTACAATTTAAGTATATGTTTTAAGTTCATGAATTCAGCTCGTGCATTTATTTTATGTTTTTAATTTACAATTAATGTGTGTTTTTATGTTAAAGTTCAGTTACGTATTCAGATTATAGTTCTTGCATGCCTTTCAGTTCACCTTCACGCCATGATTTCTAGCTAACGAATTATAGGTCAATAATCATGCTTAGGTAGATGGTTGATAACATGATCTGTGTATATATTAGATTAGATCCAAGCCACCACGGGTTTGTGATGGTAATACCACTTGTATAGGTGGTTTGGTCTAACGATGCATAAATTTTACATTGCAAACTATACATTAGGTTAGAATCAAGTCATTTTATCATGTCTCAAGTATGTCACGTCATGAGCCTGAATAGCAGTGTTTTAGGGATAGTTTAAGTCAAACAGTCATGTTATATTCTTTCAACATACTTTTCAATTTCGGTTCATGTTACACTTTCATGATATGTTTCATGCTATAATTGTAAGTCATGTTTACATTTTCAAGTCACGTTATCAAGTCCTTAGTGTAGATTCGTGTGTACAATTATAGTTTCAGTTTATATTTGCACGCTATGTTTTAAATTTTAAGACATGCATATGGTTTTCAGATCATGCCTACGGTGTCAGATTACAATGATTTTCATAGTCGCGTTTTCATGTTTATGTCAGCGGTTATATTTTCAGCTCATGTTTTCATGAGATATGTTTTCAAGCTCAAGATTTCCATGATTTTTCAATTAATTTTTTCAGAAAAAACTTTATAAAAGAATAAATAAATGTATTTCAAACCACCAGTATCAATCTGTCCTCTCAGCTTAGCGAGCCCATGATTGCTCACGTTGCCTCATATGACATTAATCAACCCCAAAGGCCAGCATGTTCAGTATTCAGTCTCCTATATTTACGCGATGCTAGGTCTTGCTAAGTAGGATTTCACCTACCCATGTTACGATACTAGTGTGGGTTTTCATGTTTCAAAACATGTGCAAGAGTACACGGGGGCGACGACCCAATCCTGGTACATATGGTAATATGAGGGAGACGTCTTTGTCCCGATAATTACATATGTATTTTTCAGTAATCGAATTTCATGATCATATTTTCTACTCAGGATTTCAATTAAAGTTTTGAGCTTATAGTTATGCTTTATAGTTATAAATATTTGATTTCAGTCTATGTATTTGTATATGTTTATGTTTTCAAATCATGATTTAATTATTCAAATTTCAGTTTTCAGTTTACTTTAGTTTTCAATCACGATTTCAGTTCATGCTCAGTAGATTTTGATCACGCTTGTATTCTATGATTTGCATTTACTGGCACATTTATAGTTCTCCCTTTAGCTAGGTAGTTTTCAAGCATGTATAAGTTTTCAAGTCATGTTCATGGTTTTCAAGAATAATTATGTTATTAAGTTATACATATACTTTCAGGTCATGCTCATGTTCTTATATCATGCTCGCATCTTTAGGTCAGGGTATAAGAGTCATTTCAGTAGGGTTTACAGTTATCAAGTCCAATTATGATATTTGAGTCAGAGTTCCAGGGTCATGTCATGTCATGTTTTCCATAGTAAGGTGTTTGCATTATCACGTTTCAGTTTTCAGTTACGTTCCAGGTCCCTAGTTATGATATGGTTGCAAACGTTCTGTTACATATGATTCAAACTTCAGGTTTGGTCTAAAATTTCCCAGTTATATACATACTTATACAAATATACGTCAAAATATTACCAGGTTCTCTTATGTTACATTTATAGCATATACTTACTAAGTCATCCACACAACTTACTCTTCTCAGTTTTCAATTTTGGCAAGCACTTCATGTGCGCATATGGAGGACGAGCTTGGGGACGATGAACATCAGTTGCTATAGTTATTAGGGTAGAATATTGGGGTTCGCCTATATAGTAGAGGTGCTAGACTAAATGTCTGAGATTTAATAGTGATGTAATTATAGATATAGTAATTCATGCTCAGAATGCATGTTTATTGTTGTAAGTTTATAGTAAGTTCACTTAAGATATTTAATATGATAGTATGTATGCGTAGGGTAAATTCAAGTTAGGTGTAGTTCATGTAATGTCATATAGGAATCAATTATAATTGCGTAGGTATGCTAAACGCGATAAATCATGAAATATTTCATTTCAATCGTGTATATTATAGTAAGTCACGAGATTTAGGAATGTATGAATAATACAATACAAGTAGGGAACAATTCATGATATATTGTGCTTAGGTCAAACATGATTATGTGAGCAGGTCAGATAAACATGTTAGATCAAGTTTAAGTTAGGAAATAATCCACATCATATTAATTATGCATATGTTCTGAGTAGTCATGTACAACATGTGTAGTTCCTGAAGTTTAGGGAGATGGCTACGTTGTCTCCTTCCGGTCACGTCTTGAGAAACTAGGACGAGATAATAATTGTCTTACTCTAGTGGATTTAACTATGAAATTAGTAATATAAAATAGTCAATAAAAACAACAAAGACGGGTACTTTATTTTTGATTTATCTAACTGGGAAAGAAACTGCTACTGGCGGATCCTTGCCCAGAACCGAAGCCTTTAGCTACACGACCTTGAATCAGCTTTGTCTACGAACAAGGAAGCTATAAGTAATGCAACTATGAATCTCATGGTGAGTTCGATCCTGGCTTAGGATGAACGTTGGCGGCATGCTTAACATATACAAGTCGGACGGGAAGTGGATTTCTCATTGCTAATGTTAGCATTCTCACTTCTAATATCTCCAGGTGTTGTCACAGGAATAAGCTGTTTTTAGGGGTAGAATGAAGGTAATGATTGGGGTAGGCAAGGAAGTAACTAAACCTCCTGAATGCTTGGAAGAGAACCTCCAACCTGAACCAGTTGGCTTGCTTCTGGGGGCAATTGGTAACCTTGTGAGGTCCATCATAGAGGAAGCAACGTAGGGGTTTGGAGTTTGTCGTGGAATCTCCTGAACTCTTTGATGATGATGACTCTTTCCTTTGAACTCGTTCATACACAAGTTATCTTTATTTCCCGAGCCAATAGTGAGTTAGAGACAGAGTTCGAAAAGGTCAAATCTTTGATGATTCCATCATACATGATTGAGTTGGACTTTTGGAAAAAAAAAACATTTTTTCAGGAAAGTATAATCAAAGCATTTCTCGAGAGCTCATAACGCTAAGTTCAGTTTGAGAGTTTGGTTTATTTGTACGTGCTCATTTATGCGGATAATATGTCATTATTTTCCATTCCTCTATGCAAATGAGAGTCATCTGTATGGGATCAACGTTTAGGGGAAGCTGAACCCCAAACAGAATTAAATACAAACTTCCTTAGAGAAGCAAACTCACACTTCAAGAACGATGAGTTTAGCCGATTTTCTATACCTATAATATTATAATATAATCTAATATAAAATATAATATGGTAGAACGGGCGAGTCTGGTACCACATCTTCAAAATTATAACCTTCATATGGCATATGAGCTACTAATATGTTTTAATGGTGGAAAATCTTAACTCTAAAATTAAGTATGTAAGTATGTGATTAATTGAATGAATCAAAATGAACCCATAGGCCCCATTTTTATAGGCATGGATTGGTGCATTTGTGGGCACCCTTTGATTTAGGGTGTAATCCTTCTAAAGGTTTACATAATACCATATAAACTCTAGAGTTGTATTCTTTCATCATTAGAGGACATGTCCATTCAACTTGTGTATTTCCCATAAGGCACTTCTTAAAGGACATGTCTTTTCTACAATTATAAATATTAGAGAATTTCGTACAATCCCCCATAATTCTCTAAATATTAATGCAGAAACGTAAGAGAGTTTCCTTGAAATAAAACTGCATCAGAATAGGTAGATTTCACCTTGAACCTTTCCGAGTAAATGACAATCAAATTTACTTGGCAAACCGTGACCCATAGTCTTGAATTGTTCCGCCGTTGATGTAAACCAAGACAATAGCCATCACACATCTTCACTTTGATCATTTCCTATTCTTCGGTTATGTTCAATTCGACCATGAACATCAGTCCTGGCTTCATCAAGTACTTTAGGGAATCTGACCTTTAAAATTTCCATGGAAGTGGCGTCACTTTTTACTTGAAATAGGTGATCTACTGTAAAAATGTAATATGTTTTTATCCCATTAGGACTATTCTCCTAATATAGTGGTCATTAAAAACCTTCGCTTATCTAAACCTTGACAAACTACACTCTACTTTGTTATATGAATGGGAAAGAGTATAGATTTCTACAGTGCTTTTTTTGAATCGCACAAAGTTTAAGTTGTCCCTTTTGAACCTAGATCTTGGGATCTCCAGCCAACTAGGTTGGGTTTCCACAGTTACAATTCTTAATTTATAAGCTTCAAGCCCATTCCATTTAATGACTTCTCAACTTGCTATATAGGTAAACCTTTAGTAAGTGGATCCGCTAGATTTTCCTTTGACTTGACATAATATATTGAAATTATGCCGCTTGAGAGCAATTTCCTTATGGTATTTTATATTCGACGTATGTGTCGAGATTTACCATTATACGTTGTATTTTAGACTATCCCGATAGTCGATTGACTATCATAATGTATGCTTATAGTTGGCACTAGTTTTGGCCAATTTAGAATATCCTCTAAGAAATTGTAAACCCACCACGTTTCTTCCACTGTTTTATCTAATTCTATGAACTCAGACTCCATAGTAGACCCCACAATACACGTTTGCCTCGAGGATTTCCATGACACAACCGCATCACCAAGTGTGAAAATAAATCCACTTGTGGATTTGGAATCCACTTTATCAGAAATCATGTTAGCATCGTTGTATCCCTCTAGAACTACATGACATCTCGTATAATGCATATCATATTTTGAAGTTTCTCTCAGATACCTCAAAACTCTTACTATGGCTTTTCAATGGTTATGTCTTGGATTACTTGTATATCTACTAAGCATGTTATAACTTGAGCGATATCAGGTGGTGTGCAATCTGTGAGATTGATGAGCGAAAAATATATCAATATTTATCGCCCCTTTTACTTAATATTTTGTTTAGTTTCTCGGGTTTGATGAGCGTTTTGATATGTTTTATTTTATTTTGCAGATAAAATAATATTGGGACTCAATGAAATCATTTAGGATGAAATATGGGTCAAATAAGGGCAAAAACTTAGACTTGACATATTAATTTTGGAGATTGGAAACTTGAAAGGGCGTTCTAAAGAAGTGCAGTTTCGGAAATTCCAATTTTACGCAACTGTCGTATTTTAGGCATAACTATTTACTATGATATCGGATTGAGCTAATTCAAGTTCCAAATTAAATAAGACTCAAAGATCTACAACTTTGAAGAACAAAATAATTTCAAATTCTGAAGATTTTATGACCGAATTGAATGAAACATCCGTAAGTGTGATATGTGTAATTATTAAAGTCATTTTCAAAGCAAAAAATAAATAAAAAATAAAAAATAAAAATAGTCAAGCTCCCACCAAACATGATAGAAATTAATAATAGATTTGGTGGAGTAATTAGTGGAGCAATTAGTGGAGTAATTAATGGAGGAATTAATAATAGATTTGGTGGAGAAATTAATAATGGATTTGGTGGAGGCAAAATTTTGCCTATAAATACCAAGCCATTTCATTTGTAAAATTCATACTTTCTTCTTTGAAATTCCTTAAGAATAACTAAGAAAATTGTATCTTGTTTGTTTATTTACAGCTTCAGTAATTAATTTCCGCTTTCGCACTTTCTTTTCTTTACTTTTCAGTCTTTACTTTCCGTAATTTACTTTTACGCACAATAATTTCCTTTCTTTACTTTTCAATTTTTTTTATTTCTTACGCAATGAGGAGGTAACTCACATTTGCTGGGGTAAAAGGTAAAGCTTTTATTATTGCTATTTAGATTAATCTCCCTTAATTATAAGATAATAACTATTTAAAACCTGACTTAACGAGGATACCGCCATATTGGTCGGTTGGTAATTAATTATTAATTTGACTTAATCAGGATATCGCCTATATGGCTGGTTGGTAATTATCACGCAAAGTTAATATATTATATTAAGGGAGATATCTAAAATAGTAGTAATAAAAGTGGATCTTCTAACCCTAGCATTTTCTTTTATTGTACTTTAACTTAATTTACTTTTTAGCAATTTACTTTCAGCAATTTACTTTCAGCAATTTACTTTTCAGTAATTTACTTTTCCCCAATTTACTTTTCAGCATTTACTTTTCAGCATTTTACTTTTCAGCATTTACTTTTCAGTTGGGATGAGCCGTACCTGTTCAAACATTGTGCGGATCAATTATTGAGACGGTGTGTTCCACATGAGGAGGTCAATAGTGTCTTGCAGCATTGCCATTCATCACCTTACGGCAGACACTTCAGTGGAAACAAAACTGCAACCAAAGTCCTACAATCAGGTTTGTTCTGGCCCACTCTTGTTAAAGATGCTTATCTATTTGCTCTTCAATGTGACAGGTGCCAGAGAACGGGAAATATTTCCAGGAGAAATGAATGACCTCTTCAAAATATTCTGGAAGTGGAGATATTTGATGTATGGGGGATTGATTTTATGGGACCATTTGTTCCATCATTTGGAAACCTGTACATACTGGTTGCAGTCGACTACGTCTCCAAATAGGTTGAAGCGATTGCACTGTCGTCCAATGATTCAAAAGAGGTGATCAAATTCATTAGAAAGAATATTTTCACTCGCTTCGGAACACCTCGGGTGATTATTAGTGATGGTGGCTAGCATTTTTGCAACAGATACTTCGATGCACTCCTATCCAAATACGGAGTCACTCATAAAGTTGCCACAACTTACCATCCACAGTCAAATGGGAAAGTTGAAGTTTCAAATAGGGAGATAAAAAGAATCTTGGAGAGAACCGTTGGATCAACAAGGAATGTCTGGTCTGAAAAACTGCAAGACACCCATTGGTATGTCCCCATATCAAATGGTGTTCGGGAAAGCATGCCATCTGCTAGTTGAGCTTGAACACAAGGCGTACTGGGCACTAAAGAAGTTGAATTTGATCCACAAGCTGCAGGAGAGAAAAGACTTCACCAACTCAATGAGTTGGAGGAATTTCACCTACAGGCTTATGAGAATGCCAAATTGTACAAAGAGAAGACCAATAAATGGCATGATCGAAAAATAGTGCGCAGACAATTGGAACCATGGCAGCAAGTTTTGTTGTACGAATCAAGGGTTGAAACTTTTTTCCTGGAAAGCTGAAATCAAAATAGTCTGGTCCATTTGTGATTACTCAGGTGTTACCCTACGGAGTTGTTGAGATATATAATCCCAAGTCGAGCAACACATTCAAGGTTAACAACCAGCGTGTCAAGCACCTCTGGGGAGTATCATTTGAGCGAAAAAAAAATGTCACACTTTCAGATCCAGCCTAACGTTCGAGAAGTCATGTCTAGCTGATGACATTGAACTTAACGGTAACTAGGATGCAACCCAAGCAATTTATGTATATATTATGATTTTGTGTCTTTTAATTTTTGTGTGTCTAGTTTTTGCAGGTTAAGTCATTTCAAGATGGAAGATGCTCTCGTAAATCTTCACAAGCAATTTACTTCTCTCCCTAAAAAATCTCTGATGAAAGTTTACAAAGCTCGCTTGGAACGGATGAGACTACTGATGATCAAAGGTATGCCTACTGACATTCATTGGATTATTGAAGCACGGGTCCGATTGGCAGGTGAGTCCCCTGACTCTTTTATTTCACATCTATCTAGTTTAGGAAGAAGCACATATGCTAAAAAGAGAATAGCCAAAAGAATGTGTGTTTGTTATAAATGTGCTCGTATGTTTTGTGATACTCGTTGTCGTTCTTTAGGAATGATGTCTGATAATCGTGAAGATAAGATTAATTTAATTAGGGATGGCTTGAGTAAGGAGTCTTTGGATGACATATCTAAGACTCTTGAGACGCATCCCAGTAGATATGTGTATCACGAAATTCGCATGTTATATACACAATTTCAACAATTCGCATGTTGTACTTTAACTTAATTTACTTTTCAGAAATTTACTTTACAACAATTTACCTTTCAGCAATTTACTTTTCAGCAATTTACTTTTCAGCAATTTACTTTTTAGCAATTTACTTTTTCGCAATTTACTTTTCAGCATTTTACTTTTCAGCATTTTACTTTTCAACATTTAATTTTCAGTCATTTACTTTTCAGTATTTAATTTCCAGCAATTTACTTTATGTCTTTTCTTTTATTTAAGTTTTTACTACCCGTAAATATGTGTCGTAACTAAGTCAGTTATCTGAGGTTGTGATGAAGTCCAATATCACCGATTTATAAGGGGTTAAATTATGGTTTGGGTAATATAAAAGTTTATTTATTGAGCCTTAGTCTTAATGCGTCTTGTTAATTGGCCATTAATAAGATTGATTCGGTAAACTTAAAATGAACTTGGAAAATGGATTTTAGGTTAAAGACCTTAGACTCAATAGCCCACGATCTTCCTTGCGGATGGATAACCCTTTAATAGATTTCCTTACAGGATATGAAAATACCTGTCGGGCGGGGGTAGCCATAATTGGAACTTAATCTTAATGAATTCAGATAACTTGGTTAACTTAGGATTATAATTAATTGGGTTATACTGAGTATTTGTATTTGACCATCGGAAGAGGCTTTTACATAATTCCGTGTTCCAGGTTAATAAACCAATAGATTACACAAACGTAAAATAACCACTTCATCTTTTAAAAAGACATTGGAAGGATTCAAAACCCTGGATAGTTTTATAAATTTGAATTTTCTTCAATCTACTTTCAAGCAATTTCATTTACTTGTTTTAAGTTTAAAGTCACCATCCAATCAAATAACCAATCCATTAGAAACTTGTAAACATTTAACTTCATAAATTATAGCTTAGGTATTAAGTCCTCTTGGGATCGATACTTTTATACTACTTGAACGATACATGCACTTGCGTTATACGTGTGAGATTATGTCGGTCAGAGATACATCAAACTTCCGATGATTCTCAAATACTCTAATTGCAATACGCTTGAACCCGTATTCTCTTACAAATGAAGAGTTAGGTCCACATGAGTTCTAGCTATGTTTAGAACTCATTTGTTATATTTCTCAAGTATCTTCTTAACATAATGTGCCTGAGATAATATGTATCCCTCTGATGTTCTGGAAATCTTAATTCCTTGGATCACATCAGCTATTTCTAAATCTTTCATGTCAAATTTGTTGGTCAATACTTTCTGGGTAGACTAAATCATTTCATGATTGCTACCAATATCGTCTACGTGGAGACACACAATGACATATCCTTTTTGAGTTGATTTAGTATACACACTTATCACATTCATTAATTTTGAATCCACTTGATAATATATCTTTGTCAAATTTCTCATGCCATTGTTTAGGTGCTTGTTTTAATCCGTATAATGATTTTATAAGTTTGCACACTTTATGTTCTTGTCCAGATATATGAAAACCTTCTGGTTATTCCATGTAAATCTTCTCATCTAATTCACCATTAAGAATGTTGACTTTACATTCATTTGATGTATTTCAAGACCAAATATAACTTCTATAGCTATAAGCATTCTAATTGAAGTGATATGGATCACTGGTAAATAGGTATCAAAGTAATCGAGGCCTTTTTTTATCTATAACATTTTATGACAAGTCTTGCCTTGTACTTATCTATTGATCTATCCGGCTTCATCTCCTGTTTGAAAATCCATTTGTAGCCTATCAGCTTACAACCTGGAGGAAGATCAACCAACACCCAAGTATGATTTTGAAGGATAAAATCAATCTCGCTATTGATAACATCTTTCACTAAAGGTGCCTTCAAAGAAGACATTATTTCTTTATAACTTTGAGGCTCATTTTCTAACAGGTTGTCAGAAAATCAAGTCCAAATAACTTAGACGTTCTTACTCTTTTGCTACATATAGGTTCATTTTTCTCATCATTTTCATGTTGATCTAATTCTTGATTAACTTGATCATTACTTGTAGCAGTATCAATGATTCTTTTGAGAGACTCTGTTCTTGAATTTTCTTAACAAGGAAATGTCTCTTCAAAGAATGTCACATTCATTGACTCAATTATCATATTTGGATTGATGTCAGGAATTTCATATTTATGTACCAGTAATCGATACACGATATTGTTATGAGCATATCCAATGAATATACAATCAATAGTTTTTGTTCATATTATCACATTCTTAGGTTTAGAAACCATCAATTTGACGAGACACCCCATATTTTCAGATATTTGTAGGAAGATTCGTGATATGTTCATAAATCATATGGTGTATTGTCCAATCTCTTATGAGGTAACTTGTTCAGAACGTAGTTAACGGAAAGCAAGACTTCCCCACACAAGTTCTGGGGTAAATCAGAGCTTGTCAACATGGCATTCATCATTTCTTTCAATGTTCGATTTTTACGTTCCGCAATCCCGTTTTGTTGAGGAGAATAAAGAGCAATAGTTTCGTAAATAATTCCATGATTGGAATAATATTTACCTCCTCTATCACCCCCGATTCTTTTGATTTTCTTGCCAAATTGATTTTCAACTTCGTTCTTATAGTGTACAAATCTCTCAATAGCTTCATATGTGCTCCTTAGCAGATACACATAGCAGAATCTTATATTGTCATCGATAAAAGTGACAAAGTACTTTTCACCGCCTTTAGATTGACAACATTCATATCACACACGTCAGTGTGAATAAGTTCCAAGGGTTCAGAACTTCATTCTATGGAATGAAATGACGTTCTATTTATTTTTGCTTCAACACATGCTTCATACTTATGTTGGTTATCAATTATAAATTTAGGTATATGGACCATGTTAATTAATTTACGTACTGTATCATAATTAACATGCCCCAACCTATCATGCCATATAGTTTGTGACTCAATAATATAAGCAGAAGATGTAGCTTTATTATTATTAGCACTGTGTCGATTCACAGTCATTACATTGAACTTGAAAAGGCCCTCAGTGAGGTATCATTTCCCTATATAGATATAATTTTTAGTTAGTACAAACTAGTCACAAAAAATACAAGCTTAAAGCCATTCTTGATAAGGAGTGAACCCGAAACCAAGTTATTCCAAATATCAGGAACATGTAAAATATTTTTCGATGTAAGCTCCTTCCCGAATGTCATCTTCAAAACCATTGTGTCTTGTCCAACCACTCTAGAGGTAGATGAGTTTCCCATGGTCAGATGATCGCCACCATCGATCTTATGATATGAGGAAAACATTTTGCTATCTGAACATATGTGACGAGTAGCTGATTGGTGAAATCACACATGTAACGCAAGCGCACGTATCACTCAAGTAGTATAAAATATATCGATCTCACGAGGACTTAATAATGAGGATATTAATTAATGAAGCCAAATGTTTACAAGTATCTAATAGATTGATTGTTTGATTGGATGATGATTTTAAACTAAAGACAATTAAACAAAACAGTGCGAAAGTGAATTAAAGGTAAAATCAATATTATGAAACTATCTAGGGTTGTGAATTCTTCCAATATCTTTTAAAGATGAAGTGGTTATCTCATGTTGTGCAATATATCAGTTTATTAACCTGGAACACGAAACTATACAAAAGCCTATGTCGATGGTCAGATGCAAACACCCAAATAACATAATTAATCATATGTCTATGTTAACCAAGTTACCTGAATTCATTAAGACGAAGTTCCAATTGTGGCTACCCCTGCCCGACATGTATATGTCTATCATGGAAGGAAATCTATTAAGAGGCATCTAATCCTTAAGTGAGATCATGGGCTATTAAGTCTAAGACTGAAACCTAAAATTCTTTCGTCAATTTTATTTTAAGTTTACCTGATCAATCTTATTAATGGCCAGTTAACAAGAAGCATTAAGCTTAAGACTTAATAAATAAACCTTTATATTACCCAAGATACAAAATAACCCCTTATAAACCGGTGATATTGGAATTCATCACAGCCCCAGATAACGGGTTTAGTTACGACACATAACTAGGACTAATAAAAGCTTAAATAAAGTAAATGACATAAAGTAAAGCTTTGAAATTAAAAAGGTAAATAAAGCAATAAAGAAAATACTGGGGGTTAGAGGATCCACTTTTATTACTTCTATTTTAGATATCTCTCTTAATATAAAATATAAATTTGCGTGATAATTACCAACCGACCATATAGGCGGTATCCTGATTAAGTCAGATTTATGATTAATTTCAACCAACCATAAAGGCGGTATCCAGTTTAGTCAGGTTAAAATCAATTTAATTAAGTCCAACCGACCATAAAGGCGGTATCCCATTAAGTCAGGTTTTAAAATAGTTTATATATTATAATTAAGGGAGATTAATCTATATATTAGTAATAAAAGCTTAACCTTTCACCCCAGCAGAGGGGAGTTACCTCCTCATACTGAAAAGTAAAAATAAAAACTGAAAAGTAAAGTAAAGAAAGAGTTATTGCAGAAAGCTGTAAATAAACAAACAAGATACAATCTTCTTAATATTCTTAAAGAAATCCCCATAAGAAGGTATTAATTTTCCTTCTGATTTCAGCTTCAATTTATAGGCAAAATTCTACCCCGCGCGTCGCGATGTAAAACACTTGCGCATCGTGATGCGCCATTGATTAAATATGATCTTGACCGTGGCTATCGGTAAAATTATTGGCTTGGCGTCGCGACGCAGAAGGTTATGCGCGTCGCGATGTTGACATCAGCAATGACGTGTATTATCGGAAGCATAGGATGATGACACGTGTCCGGCGCATGATAGTAAGATTGTTGTAATGTTGACACGTGGCCGGCGTATTTTAGCGGTTGCGACACAGAATTTTAATTTTCCATTTTTCTTCTGATTTTCGCCGTTTAAGCTCTGATTTGATTCCAGAGAGTCATGTTATTTTATTTATCTAACAAATAACTCAAAACACATCAAAATATTCACAAAACTCAAGAAACTATACAAAATATTAAGTCAAAAGGGGCGGTAAATATTGATATATTTACCGCTTATCACACCCTCAAACCTAACATTTTGCTAGTCCTCGAGCAAAAAAACAAAATAAATTACGATAAACAACTTTAAAATAAAATTAAATTAAGTCACTTTCATAGGGATCACGGTTTTATTTAGCGTATGCAACAAGCCTTTAAACCCCTAGGTGTCCCTAGTGGATGAGTTGTAGTCTCCTGAGGACTTACAGTGAAGAAACCCATAAACGTCAATCTAATACATGTAGGAAACGATTTCTTTTCGCATCAGAAACGATTTAGGCACACAGATCGGACTTGAAAATTTTTTCTGCCCTTCTCCTTTGAATGTCTAATGCTATTACCACAACCACTGAAATTTTACTTCAGTTTTAGACAAAATTCCAGCCCCGAAACAGCCCCAGAATAGTCCCCGAATAGCCGGACAAAAACAGGATTGTTTTAGACTCGATTCATGCCCAATGCACTGCAGAAACAACCCCAGAAATGTGTGGACAGCTGCTGTGTTTTGGTTCTGATTTTTCACTTGAAAACAACCACAACACAGCCCCAAAACATCAAAAATATTCCACAAAAATAATGGATTAAAACGAAACCAAACCGAGTTCCGTTTCACCAAGAAAGGGGCGGCAATGAGCAAAAACAATGCTCACTGTCGTGTACAATAAGAAATAGATGAAGAGGATGATTTTTTCGACACCATAAAGTCTTCTGAACTATATCTCGTTACCAATGGAAACTTGTGTTAGCAAGACTCACAAAATCAATCCCTAAACGATTTAGAGATAAAGTCACACAACAATATTGTTCTTTTTATTTTTGTTTTTCTTATGTTTTTCTTTTTTATTTTTCTCAACAATTGAGAGGATTTGGAGAAGAAGAAGATGAAGGCTAGGGTTAGAATGAGAGGTCTTGCAAAAATAAAAATAAATCTTCTTTTTATACCTAGGGTTATTTGTTTCCAAAACAAACAAAACCATTCACATTCCTCTTTACAAAAATCGGCCAAGCCAAGGAATTATTGAAAATTTTGTAACAACAAATTTTCAATTACCATAATTGAAAAGATGTTACAAAATTAAAAGGTTATCACATTTTGAAAGTGTAACCACCAAAAATATCCAAGGGTTTCCAAAACCCAAAATTTGGAATTCCTATTTTAGCCTTATTAAATTATATCAAATATAATTTAATATTAATTCATTTAATAATTATCATATAATTGTTAAAACCATATATTAACTCTTAATATAT
This sequence comes from Zanthoxylum bungeanum, assembly GCA_019454045.1. Classification (NCBI taxonomy): domain Eukaryota; kingdom Viridiplantae; phylum Streptophyta; class Magnoliopsida; order Sapindales; family Rutaceae; genus Zanthoxylum; species Zanthoxylum bungeanum. The sequence continues at coordinate 18,729 of SKCR01037780.1, forward strand.
TGTTCCGAGTGTGACAAAAAATATTATTAATCATATTAATAATATTTATACATATGTGAGATTTTATCGTAATTTAGTCAAGAACTCCGTAAGTCATGTTTCTGACGGTATTTCGCCATTTATTTTGAGTCTTTTGACATATATGACTAGGACCTGGAGTACTCGCGAAGCCAGGTAAGTAAATCATGCGATGAGAACTTAATTGGTGATTTCGTGTTTGATTATATATATAGATGATTGACATGGTAGGTTAAAAGACGATAATTGAGGTATATTCTTGAGAACGAAGTTCGAGATCAGTATGGTTAGGATAATCGACTACCACATGTATAGATCTTTGTTATTGATATGATATGAAGTGAGACATGAAGTGAGCTTAATGTTTATGTGTATGTATAGATGTATGAAAGTATATGAATCGGTACTAATATTTATTCGCGTATGTAAATGTATGAGTATGTATAAGCATGTGTATAAGAATATGAACGCGTATTTGTATATGTATGAGATGATTGGATATGTATAATTTGGGTATAAAGGATCGGTAAAGGAAATATGTTATGACTTTAGAACTTGTAATATTACGTGTCTTTCTTTTTGAAATTATGTATGCAAATTACGAATCACTCGATGAAAATGTCCACTAGGATGTGTCTTAAGAGTCAATGATATATCATCTAAAAACTCCTTACTCAAGCCATCTTTAATGAGTTGAATTTTGTCTTCGCAATTGTTAGACATCATTCCTAAAAAAACGACAATGAGTGTTGCACGTCCAGCGATCATATTTATAACAAACACCTAATTGTTTACCTCTTCGTTTCTTAGCATAGGTGTTTTTCCTTAAACTAGTCACGTAAGAAATGAAGGAGTCAGATAACTCACATGTCAAGCGAACCTTTACTTCAATTACCCAATAAATATCACTAGGAATACAATTGATTATAAAAAGCCTAATTCTTTCGGTGCGTACATTGTAAATTTTCAACATAGCATTTTAGGGGAGAGAAGGAAAATGATTGTGGAGTTTTGCGAGAGTTTTTCCATGCCTTGATCATAGGGTATCAATAATTTTAGGAAACTAAAAGAACTGACTTAAAGAAGTATCGTTATCCACTATTTAATCGGGGTGCAAGACTCTGAAAAAGAGAAAAAAATGCTGCAAAACACAAGAAAAATAGAAATTAGACAAATACAAAAGAAAAGAAAATAACAACTTATAATACTTCAATCACAGTACACTAGGTTTTAAAGGAAAAAAATTCTAGAAAATTTGAACACTCCAAAAATGGTTTCAAACGTTGTCCATTTACTTTAAATACACCACCATCCCTAGAATTCTCAATGTCAACAGCTTCATATAGGTAAACGTGCTTCACAATAAATGGGCCACTCCATTTGGTTTTCAATTTTCTAGGAAATAAATGAAGACGAGAATTACAAATCAAATTGTTTGACCAATTTCAAATATTTTTTTGTGAAATTTGACTATCATGAAAGACCTTAGTTTTAACTTTAAGAATTTTCTTATTCTTATATGAATCATTCTTTAATTCTTTAAGTTCATTTAATTGCAATTTACATTTATGACTGGCATTTTCAATGTTTGAATTGAATGTTTTAATTGCCCAATATGTCTTATGCTCAAGTTCTATGGGCAAATGACAAGGTTTTCCATAATCTAAACGATAGGGAGACATTCCCAAAGATGTTCTGAAAGCTGTTCGAAATGCCCAAAGTGCATCAGTCAGTCAAAAAGACCAATCTTTGTGATTTTGGTTGACCATTTTTTTTTCCAAAATTTGTTTGATTTCCATATTTGCTAGTTCAACTTGACCATCAGTCAGCCAGACATTGATCAAACGTTACGGTCTACAGTAACGCCATTAACGTCAGACAGAGATGAGGCCAATGGGGAATTTTGTTCCCCTTCCATTCTTAGATCATTCCCTCACAATATAAAAAGAAGGTTTCCCTCCTCAAAATTTATCTAGAATTCATCATAAAGAATCCTGAAATTCTAATCCTTACGAGAGAGAGAGAGAGAGAGAGAGAAAATATCTTCTGATTCATGGAATATTCTTCATTTCTGGTGCGAATCCAGCAACATCCCAACACTCAGAAAGATCTTCTTGAGCTAGACAATGTAAATATACGACCTGAGGATACTTTTTTTTTTATCATTATCATTTTTTAGCTTTTGCCTGTAATACGGTATCTCCGGCCGGATCTATGACACATTTGGCCAGACATACACATATATATATGTATCGAATATTTTCTTGTTTGCACGCACCAATATCTTTATATTATTGCTTTATTATATTAACTGTCTATTCTTATATCTATTTTTGTTATCATTTTTTTTAATTTAACGTTAGTTAGCTAGTTGTGCATTGGTTATATATACATGATTTTGTTGGCATGTTCTAATATGTGAAGGATATCTAGCTTGATCTATCCTAGATCTAATTGGACATTCCTGAGATACACATATCTGGCGGCTGTAGGATCCCCATGGTATATCAGATGGAAACCCATAAGTAAGTTCCATAGTCGATTCTGAATGGGCGGTAATATAGTCTGCATTAAGGATACAACTCCACGTACCAACGAGGGGATGGCCATTTTATTTTGCTTGTTTTTATACCTGCTATTTCAATGCTTATTATCGCATCTATTATTTCATATTTCTGCATTTCTGATTTATCATGTCCGCTATATGCAATGTCCGACGTGATATTTACTCCGATATGTTCCTTTATTATATTACTAATGCTTTAATAATTTATGGACAACTACTAGTTTTATTTATTATTTTGTTATTAGTCTTTGTACACTTGCATGTCATTTCACTATTTTTCGAATAATTTCGCATATTTTTATCTACTTCTCTACTGTTAATTATTCTGTTTATTTACTTTCACCTCATTTAAACTTGTGTGGTCAGTTTATTAATGTGATATTTACTGTTGGATTTGTTATTATAATTATGTATTTTTGGATCACGCAGTACATCCAGCCGAACTCCCAGCAAGTCCGGTCGGATATTTAAATATAAGTAGAACATCTAATTGACTATGGCCATGTCCGACCCCGCCTCTCCGAGGCCAATCCATCAGATACATGATTTAGCTTATTTAATTACCATTCTATTATTGTTGCAATAATTTCTAGGGTTGAACCATATTTATTTATTATTTTTCTTCTTTATTTATTTACACAATTTTATGTTATATAAATTATTTTGCATTTTATTACAATATAATACGTGGCGATGCCTCTCTTCCAACCTAAATATTATACTGGAATCAGTAAGAGACCATTCCAAACCCAAACGAGTTTAAGGTCGGACATTGCGAGAGGTGTAGTGTGGTCTTAAATCATTTCTGATATCTTATACCACGTGGTGACTTCTTTATTATCTAATTAGTTCCCTGTGGGACTATCCGTACTCTCTACAAGATGCGAGCCCAATAGTGTCATGGTCGCCAGCGTCATAAGCATAACAGTAAACCCTGCTTTGCTTCTACATTGACTTGGCCTTTGAGGTCATATGGTAGCAACTCATTGAGATCTGTTGTTCCCCATTTATCTCTTTTACCCCCCATTTGGTGGGGAATCTGATCACCTGGTGGAAGGTCGATGAAATTGCCAGTATGTCATGGATCCAAGGTCGGCCCATGATCATGTTGTATGCTGAGGGGCAATCCAAGACTAAGAATGTAGTCATCTTATTCACTCCTCCCGCATATACCTGAAGCATGACTTCTCATAGAGTTAATTTGTGTTCACCACTAAACCCAATCAATATAATAGACCATCGATTGATGGTGTTCAACTCTTTGGCCGTGTTTGTCAGTGTTATTATGAAGATGATATTGGCTGAGGATTCAATGTCAACCAATACGTGTTTGATCAAAAATTTTGTCACCTACATAGATACCATATGAGCATCGTGATGGGGGTTATAAGGGTTGAATTCCTGTCGTCTATAGTCAAATTGGTGAATGACTCTTCAAGCGAGTTTGTTGACTAGGGCATTCCAGTTGCTACTTCTTTCACATGTCTTAGTGGCTGAATAAAAAACACCACCGATTTCTGATCCTCCAATGATGTGGTTAACTGTATTACCAATTGGAAGTGGTGGGGGGTCCATCATCCATTTCGCCTTTTTCGTCTCTTCGGGCCAAGTTACTCTTGCTTTTTTCTGTAAGCAAGTCCTTGAGATATCTCTTATTCATTAGTTCAAGTACCTCCAACCTCAGGGCAACGCAGTTATCGATTAGATGCTTGTAGTCTAGCACTTGAACTTGGTCAGCTTCTTGTAAAGCCCACTATCTGTGAGCAAATCGTTGTGAAAGGCCTGGCTGCTATCGGCTGGTGCAGGTCCGATATGGAAATCCTTTTCTCTATTCAAGTGTGTGATGTAACTTTGTAAGGATTCTCTCTTCCTATTATAGATGGAGTTTAAGTCATCTGCAGTCTTCTCAAACTTGCAAGAGCTTGCAAGTATTCCATGAACTTATCTGCTAGCTCTTGGTAGGATCCAATGTATCAATAAAGGGGTTGATGAACCGGGTTAGGGTTGGGCCCGCCAGTATTTCTCTGAATCCTCTACACATACTGGCCTCCCATTAAATTGGCGTAAGGGCTAATGACATCATCTTATACTTATTATGGACCACATGGTCGTCTGGTAAGTAGTCCATCATTTAGGATCATGTCTGGTGGGCTGAACTTTCTTGGGAATTCTACATAAGTGGACTCATAAAATGGTGTGTCAAATAACGTTCCAGCCCGACTCTTCTTGATTGACAGTCTTACTCCGGGTAGGCTGAAGATGATTTCTTCCTTAAACTCCTCAATCTCTTTGTGTATGCAAGAGATGACCTTCTAGGTGGGGTCTTCTGGATGTTGATTATTGGGTTGTTGACGCCCTTGAGAGTGGTCTATTAGGAGTTGGTTACGATTTGTGGCATCATCAAAAACACCTAACGTGATGATTTGTAACATGGGGCAGTCGGACTACCGGGGTCCCCGATGCTGAGAAGTGTTGGGATATATACCCTAGAGCTTCATGTAATGTAAAAAGAATTATATTTTATGAAATAAAATGATACATTATTCATTTATCAAAGTGTTTGTTTTAATATCGCATATTGTAAATTATCTTGATTACTCTAGATTACTCATGTGCCTTCAGATTTAGTGTATGAGTGTCATACGCAAGAGGATTTAAGTCTGAAGTTAGTAATCTAAAGTAGTCCATAGATAGCAAACAAAGCGGGTACTTTGTTTGTGGTTTATCTATAGATGCAGTCAATTCTATAATTATATGGCGACCTTGATCTGGGATCGTCCATGTGGAGACATGAGAATGGAGGCACCTTGTATGATGTGATCATATAGAACTGGACCCAAATAGAAATGAGTTTCTTATAATATCTATTAAAAAAAGAAATTCATTTCGATATACTATATGGTCATATATGGATTGATCTTTATGTTGGGATGTATGCCCTAGAGCTACATGTGATGTAAACGGCTTCATGTGTTTAGAAATAAAAGGATGCATTATTCATTTATCTAATTGTTTGTTCAATATCACATATTGTATATCTTCATAAATAATGTAGATTACTTATGTACCTTCAGACTTGGTGTATGAACGTCATGCACCAGAGGATTTAAGACTGAAGTTAGTAATCTTAAATAGTCCATAGAGAGCAAACAAACCAGGTACTTTGTTTGTGGTTTAGCTATAGCTGCGGTCCATTCTATATTTGGATGACGATCTTAATCCGGATCGTCCATGTAGAGACATGAGAATGGAGGCACCTTATGTGATGTGATCATATAGGACTGGGCCTAGATAGAAATGACTTTCTTATAATATCCGTTAAACAAATAAAGTCATTTCGATCTACTTGATGGTCATATATGGATTGATCTTAATCCTGAGTATACTACGAACTCCTGCATAACGGGTTGTACCCTTTGATTTACAAAGGTGAGGTTGGTGTTGCAATCCCAACCAATAACTACGTACTTTGGGGGCATAGTCTGTTATGTAGCTAGGAACGTTTTACATAGACAAGGAATTCACTCCTTCTTACGAGAAGTAGATGAGTATCTCTCTTAAGGGTTGATTCGGTACTTGAACGGTTTGAGCGCTCAAGTTTTTCTATTATGAATAGAAAGATTAATATTCATAACAGTTGTGAATAAATCGTTCATTAGAGAATCAATGGTACTTAAGGTAAAAATAATTAGAAGGGTATAACGGACATTATGACCCGGCTCTAATTACGAGATATTCGTGAAGGATCAATTCGTATGCAATGACTATATCGGTGGACACCGAATTGGTTCGGCTTAATATTTCATCTACGGCAATGAGAGTGCACTTCGGAATTTTAGTGGAATAATTCGAAGTTAATAATTCGGAATATTTAATTAAGAGCTTAATTAGTATTTCGAGATTATTGGAGCTCGAAACCGTAGGTCCACTTGGTCCCCGTGCTAGCTCGATATACTTTAGCGGAGCTAATATAATTGGACGGTCCAATTATATACTCACAAAGAATAAATATTATTAATATGATTAATAACATTAATTAATCATACTTGAGACTTTATATTAAAAGTTAATATAATGTATTAATAATTATATGATAATTATTAAATAGAACATTAAATTATATATGATATAATTTAATAAAGGCTAAGAATTATTACCAAGGTAGGATTCCTTATTGGATAAGGAATATTTGTTGTTTGAGAAACAAAATCAAATCCTAATACCCTACCTTGGCCGAAATTACCTAAGCAAATAAGGATTAGGATTTGTTTATTTTGGAAGCAAAATCAAACTAGAGATCCTACCCTTTGGCCGAATTTGAGAGAGATGGGAGACTAGTGGTTGATTTGTTTTATGAAACAATTATCCACAAGTATAAAAGAAAAATTATGATTTATTTTTTCAGATCCAAGACTTTGAAAACCCTAGCCTCCATCTCCTTCTCCAAGCTCTCAAGAGTTGAGAATTCTTTTGGTGTGTGTGATTATTCTCTAAACCGTTTAGAGATTAATTTGTGAGTGTAGCCCAGACTACCCTCCGTTAGTGTCGAGACATAGTTAGGAAGACCTTGTGATGTTGAAAAACATCCCCAAATACTTAACACAAGTCACGGCAACCAGCCCCTGGAATCCCTACAATTTGCACAGATACAAGTTCTCAGGGAGCTCCGTTTTGTTTGGTTTTCATTCGAGATTTTAGGAAACACTTTAGGATAATTTTATGGCTGTGTTAGGATTGAATTTTGGAGAAAAATCAGATCTGAAATTGAGCAGTGAGTGGCGCAAATCAGACCTGAAACTGGGTGCAGTTCGCGTCCATAACGTGTCCAAAACAGTCAGTTATTTCACTACAGTTCAAGGGCTGTTCGGGGACTGTTTCGGGGCTATTCTGGAGCTGAGATTTTGTCCAAAACATCATTGAATCCACTGGTGTGGTTCGGCCAAGCAAAGGGAAGAGCAGAAAAAAAATTTCAAGTTCGATCCGTGAGCCTAATCTTCCGCTGCGCGAGGGAAAGCGTTTCCTACAATTGGCATCAAGAGCGAGGTTGAAAAGTGCTCTTAACCCTTCACTTTTTCATTTAAAGTTTCTGTTTTAATATGTTTATATGAGTTATAAATATGATATGCATGTTTAGATGAGTGGGCACATTGTGATATTCATGTGATGAATGGTTTTGTTTTTCATGTGATGAATGGATTTTGCATTGGTCATAAATTTTTCTGGCTCTTATTTTTGTAGTTGGTTTTGGTTTTGGGATGTAAGGCCATAAGGCCATTGTTTATATTTGTTGTAATTTTAATTTTCAATTTAAAGTTTCAATTCTTTGTAATTTGGAGCACCGAAGTCGCAAAGAGAGCCAACACCACTTTGGAGTGGGATTTGAAGGCCAAGGAATGCCTTGGTGAATCTTTTGTACTAATTAGATTTGTATAGAAAAAATAAGAGCCCGGTCAATGCGAAATAATTTTTATTATGTTATATGTATGTTTATTTCGAATTGTTTGAATAACATGTCATATAGCCTAGGGTGCCCACTCGTGCATTTTACTTGCCATAACATGTCATAGATGCATTATCATTATAGACATAAAATTATGATTTTATGTAATTTAAAATGTTTAAATTAGAAAATGATATGCATTGAAATCATTAATTAGATTAATGGGAATAAGTGTCTAAAACTTGAATTCTAATATATTGGACTTAATTGGTGCATAATAAATTCCATTGGTATAGGATGGATGGAACCCGGATATAAATTCCATAGCCGATTCCGTATGGACGGATATGTGGTCTGCACTCGGGATACAATTCCACGTACCATTGAATTTTATAACGCACTAAGATTTATTAAAATGTTTAATTAAAATTTTGACCATTTAGAATTCCATGTTTTTAGACTTTTAAGTGCCTAGTATTTTAAGGGTTAAAATATTGTAGCTCACTTATACCACTCTAATTAAATTAGTTTAATAGAGTAAAACTGTTAGTAGAGACTAATAGGATATTAGTGACACAATTTAATAGTTAAAATTGATTAGCTCACTTATGACGAACTAGTGTAAATAAATTATGCTTTAGCCGCCATAAGTTTATCCACACTAGTTAGGATAAAATATTAGATATTTTAGATAGAAACCTTAAGTTTAAAATAGTGAGTGGGAGAGGGATATACGACAGTACATCCCGCGATCTCCGTTGTTAGTCCAAAAACGTGAGATTCAAAAGGCGTCTCGAGACGGCTTTATTTTCGTCCCCCTACGGATGGTGTCCATTTTGGGTCAATATCAAGTTTGGGTTCCGAAAGGATAGGGATCCTAGATGTATCTTGTGAACTGACCTACCCTACGGCGGAACTTCACTTGTTAAGTCAAAGAATCCCGAAACAGCGGGTTACACTCACAAATGAGTTATTAACTGTTAATGAAACTCCTTGATAAAAAAAAACGGTAATTGTTTAATATAGGAATAAGAGTTATTCCCGCATATATTAAAACAGCTGAGATTGTCTCAATCTATCATGCGAGTACTTGACCTACCCTACACGGCACTTACTTGTGGGATGATAGATCTCCGTGGCATAGTAATTCTTTTAGGTTTCTTATTCATTATTCATGTTCATGCATCATGTTTAATTTTATGCCAAATTCTTTGATGATTTTAATATGCGATGAATAATGTTAAATGCATGTTTATTTTATTTCCAGCCATGGTTCTCCAATTATTTCCATTCTCTCAAATGATAAGTTGACCGGAGAAAATTATGTAAAATGGAAAAGTAACATGAACGCTATCCTGGTCTGTGAAGACCTAAAGTTTGTCCTGACGGAGGAACGTCCTCCTAAGCCGGCCAGAAATGCCGGCCAAGCTGTGCGCGATACCTATCAGAAATGGGTCGCAGCAAATGAGAAAGCCCGCTGCTACTTGCTAGCAGGGATGTCTGAGGTTCTTGCTGCAAAGCATTAACCTATGGCTCTAGCATCACAGATGATGGAGTCATTGCAGGGCATGTTTGGGCAACCTTCGGAGCGTCAACTCCATGAGGCCATGGTCTCAGCGATGACTGTTAGGATGGAGGATGGGACATCAGTCCGAGAGCATGTCTTAAGGATGATGACTTATCTAATACTGCTGAAACCCATGGAGCTCGTATTGACGAGCGTAGCCAGGTGACCATGATCATGGAAACTCTTCCGAAGAGTTTCTTGTAGTTTAAGAGCAACTATGTTATGAACAAGTTGACTTTTACTTTGACCCAACTGCTAAATGAGCTCACCCATTACGAGTCCATGTTGGTGGATCCTCGTAAATCCAGTGCAGAGGCAAATGTTGCCGAATCTTCTAAATCTGCAAAGAAGAAGAAGAAAGGCACTAGAAAGGCTAAAGGTAAAGCCATGAAAAAGAAGAACAAGAAAGGCTCCAAGGATTCCAAGCCCAAAGGAAAATGTTTCCATTGCGACAAGAATGGGCATTGGAAAAGGAACTGTCCTAAATACCTTGATGAGCTAAAGGAGAAAAAAGGAAACTGTAAATATGATTTACTCGTTATTGAATCTCTATTGGTGGAGGATGACAAATCTACTTGGATTATTGATTCTGGGGCCACTAACCATGTTTGTTCTTCTTTACAGCTACTTGATTCATGGAGGGACCTTGCTGAAGGTGACTACACCATGAGAGTCGGGACGGGATGCCGTTTCAGCAAGAGTAGTGGGAGTTTCTAGTTTAAGTTTATTATATAATAGTTATTTAAATTTGAACGATGTGTTATTCATTCCTGGTTTCCGCAGGAATCTGATTTCTGTTTCTAGACTTATGGATGATGGTTATTCTATTTCTTTTAATAGCAATTTGGTTATTATTGGTAGAAATGGATTGACTATATGCACAGGAAACTCAGAAAATAACTTGTATGTGTTAAGACCGTTAACGCATAAGTCACTGCTCAACACTGAAATGTTTAAGGTTGAAAAACCAAAAACGAAACGACAAAAGATTTCTCACGATGACACATATCTATGGCATCTTAGACTTGGTCACATCAACCTTGACCTAATAAATAGAATGATAAAGGACGGAGCCTTAAACCAGTTAAAGCTCGGGACTTTACCAATTTATGAGTCCTGTCTATAAGGAAAAATGACCAAGAGACCTTTTTCTGGAAAAGGTATAAGAGCCAATCAACCAAAGAAAGCTAATACATTCGGACGTTTGCGGACGGACCGATGAATAGTAAAAGCCCGAGGTGGTTAGGTTATATATTTGTCACATTCATTGACAACTATTCAAGATATCGTGCTGAGGTTGAGAACCAATTAGGTAAGACAATCAAAACTCTACGATCGGATCGCATAGAAGAATACCTCGACAGAGACTTCGAGGAATTCTTAGTTGAGCACGGGATAATATCCCAGCTCACAGCACCTGGAACACCACAACAAATGGTGTTACAGAAAGGAGAAATCGAACCCTACTAGACATGATAAGATCTATGTTTAGTTATAGCTCACTACCTAGTTCATTCTGGGGATATGCACTGCAAACCGCAATGTATATCCTTAATGTAGTTCCATCTAAGTCTGTTCCTAAGACTCCCTTAGAGTTTTGGAATGGTCATAAAGCTAGTTTACAACATTTCCGCATATGGGGGTGTCCAGCACATGTGCTGAAGAATAAGACTACAAAGTTGGAACCACGTTCTCAGGTATGCCTATTTGTAGGCTACCCGAAGGAAACTAGGGGAGGATTCTTCTACAGTCCCGATGATAACAAAGTATTTGTATCGACAAATGCTACGTTTCTAGAGGAGGACTACATGAGGGAGTTCAGCGCGCCATCGTCAACAAAAGTTGACAAATACATAGCACCTTCGACATCTGATAGTCAGATACTTCCAAGTCAGAATGATCTACCACCCAGACGTAGTGGGAGGGTTGTACGACAACCTGATCGCTACTTAGGGGTTGGAGAGGCACAAGTTGTCACCTCCAGCGATGGTGTAGATGATCCATTGACCTACAGTAATGCAATGGATGATCCTGACAAAAGAAGAATGGCTCAAAGCCATGAACCTGGAGATGGAGTCGATGTACTCCAACTCAGTCTGGGAACTTGTAGACCAACCTGATGGAGTGAAGCCCATAGGTTACAAGTGGATCTACAAGAGGAAGAGGGGATCTGATGGGAAGGTACAGACCTTCAAAGCTAGACTAGTGGCCAATGGTTATACCCAGAAAGAGAGAGTTGACTATGAGGAAACTTCTCGCCAGTAGTTATGCTAAAATCCATCCACACTCTTCTATCCATAGCCGCATATTATGACTATGAAATCTGGCAAATGGACGTCAAGACTGCATTCTTGAATGGCAATCTTGATGAAAGTATCTATATGATACAACCAGAAGGGTTCACCGCCCAAGGTCAAGAGCAAAACGTTTGCAAACTGCAAAGGTCCATTTATGGACTCAAGTAGGCATCTCGATCTTGAAATATAATATTTGATACAACGATCAAGTCCTATAATTTTGAGCAGAATGTTGTTGAGCCTTGTGTATACAAGCGCGTCATTGACGGGAAGGTGGTTTTTCTTGTCTTATACGTTGATGACATCTTACTCATTGGGAATGATGTAAAAATATTATCAGACGTAAAAAACTGGCTAGCTGAGCAATTCCAAATGAAAGATTTGGGAGAGAGCGAGAGATATGTTCTTGGGATCCAGATAATTCGAGATCGCAAGAAACAAGTGTTAGCTATGTCTCAGGCATCCTACATCGACAAGATCCTTGTGCGATTCGGGATGCAGAATTCCAAGAAAGGCAATCTGCCTTATTGGCATGGAATTCATTTGTCGAAGGAACAGTCTCTTAAGACACCTCAAGTCGTTGAGGAAATGAGACATATCCCATACGCCTCAGCAGTTGGTAGTCTCATGTATGCCATGTTATGCACGAGACCGAACATCTGTTTTGCAGTGGGAGTAGTCAGTAGGTTTCAGTCAAATCCGGGATTGGATCACTGGGTGGCTGTGAAACACATTCTCAAATATCTTAAGAGAACGAGAGATTATATGCTAGTATATTCCGGTGAGGATATGATCCTAAAAGGATATACAGACTCTGATTTTCAGACAGATGTTGATTCCAGGAAATCAACATCTAGATCAGTGTTCACCCTAGGTGGTGGGGCTATTGTATGGCGGAGCATAAAGCAATCTTGCATTGCCGACTCCACCATGGAGGCTAAATATGTAGCGGCTTGTGAAGCAGCTAAGGAAGCAGTCTGGCTCCGTAAATTATTGGGAGATTTGGAAGTTGTTCCGGATATGGATACACCATTCACCCTCTATTACGATAATAGTGGAACGGTGGCAAACTCCAAAGAACCAAGAAGCCACAGGAGGGGAAGAAAATAGAGGGAAGTTTAAACAACCTAGCTGATCTGTTTACAATGACCTTGTCGGCTAAAGTGTTTGAAGGTCACCTAGATGGTCTAGGCTTACGTGACATGTCCCATTTGCTCTAGCGCAAGTGGGAGATTGTTGGGATGTATGCCCTAGAGCTACATGTGATGTAAACGGCTTCATGTGTTTAGAAATAAAAGGATGCATTATTCATTTATCTAATTGTTTGTTCAATATCGCATATTGTATATCTTCATAAATACCGTAGATTACTTATGTACCTTCAGACTTGGTGTATGAACGTCATGCACCAGAGGATTTAAGACTGAAGTTAGTAATCTTAAATAGTCTATAGAGAGCAAACAAACCGGGTACTTTGTTTGTGGTTTATCTATAGTTGCGGTCCATTCTATATTTGGATGACGATCTTAATCTGGATCATCCATGTAGAGACATGAGAATGGAGGCACCTTATATGATGTGATCATATATGACTGGGACTAGATAGAAATGACATTCTTATAATATCCGTTAAACAAAGAAAGTCATTTCGATCTACTTGATGGAAATATATGGATTGATCTTAATCCTGAGTATACTACGAACTCCTGCATAACGGGTTGTGTCCTTTGATTTATAAAGGTGAGGTTGGTGTTGCAATCCCAACCAATAACTACGTAATTTGGGGGCATAGTCTGTTATGTAGCTGGGAACGTTTTACATAGACATGGAATTCACTCCTTCTTACGAGAAGTAAATGAGTATCTCTCTTAAGGGTTGATTCGGTACTTGAACGGTTTGAGCGCTCAAGTTTTTCTATTACGAATAGAAAGACTAATATTCATAACAGTTTTGAATAAATCGTTCATTAGAGAATCAATGTTACTTAAGGTAAAAATAATTAGAAGGGTATAACGGACATTATGACCCGGCTCTAATTACGAGATATTCGTGAAGGATCAATTCGTATGCAATGACTATATCGGTGGACACCGAATTGGTTCGGCTTAATATTTCATCTACGGCAATGAGAGTGCAACTTCGGAATTTTAGTGGAATAATTCGAAGTTAATAATTCGGAATATTTAATTAAGAGCTTAATTAGTATTTCGAGATTATTGGAGCTCGGAACCATAGGTCCATTTGGAGCTAATATAATTGGACGATCCAATTATATACTCACAAAGAATAAATATTATTAATATGATTAATAACATTAATTAATCACACTTGAGACTTTATATTAAAAGTTAATATAAGGTATTAATAATTATATGATAATTATTAAATAGAACATTAAATTATATATGATATAATTTAATAAAGGCTAAGAATTATTACCAAGGTAGGATTCCTTATTGGATAAGGAATAAGATTTGTTTGTATGAGAAACAAAATCAAATCTTAATACCCTACCTTGGCCGAAATTACCTAAGCAAATAAGGATTAGGATTTGTTTATTTTGGAAGCAAAATCAAACTAGAAATCCTACCCCTTGGCCGAATTTGAGAGAGATGGGAGACAAGTGGTTGATTTGTTTTATGAAACAAATTATCCACAAGTATAAAAAGAAAAATTATGATTTAATTTTTCAGATCCAAGACTTTGAAAACCCTAGCCTCCATCTCATTCTCCAAGCTCTCAAGAGTTGAGAATTCTTTTGGTGTGTGTGATTATTCTCTAAACCGTTTAGAGATTAATTTGTGAGTGTAGCCCACACTATCCTCCGTTAGTGTCGAGACATAGTTTGGAAGACCTCGTGACGTTGAAAAACATCCCCAAATACTTAACACAAGTCACGGCAACCAGCCCCTGGAATCCCTACAATTTGCACAGATACAAGTTCTCAAGGAGCTCCGTTTTGTTTGGTTTTCATTCGGGATTTTAGGAAACACTTTATTATAATTTTAGGGCTGTGTTAGGATTGATTTTTGGAGAAAAATCAGATCTGAAATTGAGCAGTGAGTGGCGCAAATCAGACCTGAAACTGGGTGCAGTTCGAGCCCATAACGTGTCCAAAATAGTCCGTTATTTCACTGCAGTTCAAGGGCTGTTCGGGGACTGTTTCGGGGCTATTCCGGAGCTGAGATTTTGTCCAAAACATCAGTGAATCCACTGGTGTGGTTCGGCCAAGCAAAGGGAAGAGCAGAAAAAATTTTCAAGTTCGATCCGTGAGCCTAATCGCGTCCGCTGCGCGAGGGAAATCGTTTCCTACACTTTATCCCGAGTGTACTAAGAACTCCTACATGGACGACTATGTCCTTTGATTTACAAAGGTGGGGTTGGTGTAGCAATCCTGACCAATAGCTACGTACTTTGGGGACATGGTCTGATTTGTAACTATGAACGTTTTACATAGATATAGAATTCACTCATTCTTGCGAGAAGTAGAGGAGTATCTTCCTTAAGGGTTGATTCGGTACTTGAATGGTAAGAGCGCTCGAGTCTTTCTATTACGAATAGAAAGATTAACATTTATAATTGTTATGAATAAATCGTTCATTAGAGAATCAATTGTATTTAAGGTAAATATAATTAGAGGGGTGTAATGGATATTATGACCCAGCTCTAATTACGAGATACTCGTGAAGAGTCAATTCGTATGTAATGACTATATCGATGGACACTAACGTGGTTCGGCTTAATTTATCGATATGCGTCAGCGAGAGTGCAGTTTCAGGCTTTTAGTGAAATATCCCGGAGTTAATAATTCGAAATATTTAATTAAGAGCTTAATTAATATTTCGGGATTATTGGAGCTCGGAACCGTAGGTCCATTTGGTCCCCGTGCTAGCTCGATATAATATAACAGATTAAATATAATTGGATAGTCGAATTATATACTCACATATATAAATATTATTAATATGATTAATAATATTATTTTGTCACACTTTAAACTATATGTTAAATTTAATATATAGTTTTTATAATTATATGATGATTAATTACATGTTATTAAATTATATATGATATAATTAAATAAATGTTAAATTTATAATTTCCAAATTTAGGTTTTGGAAACCCTTGGATTTAATTTGGAAGTTACACCTTTTAAAAGTGTTAACCTTTATTTTTATAACATCTTTTCCATTATGGAAAATTAAATATTGATGTTACAAATTCTTTTTTAAAAATGACATGTGTTGGCCGAAATTTTGATAATGGGGAGGGGAAGGGTTTTGTTAATTTTGGAAATTAATAACCCTAAGTATAAAAAGAAAATTTGATTTTCTTTTGTGAAGCCTCTCATTCTAACCTTAGCCACCTTTCTATTGTTCTTAGAATTCTAGTGTTGAGAAAACAAAATAAGAAAAAAAAACCAAGGACAAAACCTTGATGATTTGATCTCTAAAGAGTTTAGACATTTGATTTGTGAGTATAGCCCACCCTATTATTTGTTGGTAATGAGATATAGCTCGGAATACTTTTTGGTGTCGAATCAAATTCATCATCTTCATATTCCAAAAACATCACAAAACACTGAGTAATTTTATGCTCACTACCGCACGCCTAACTTGTGTAACGGGGCTCGATTCGAATTTCTTTTGATTCAGAATTTTTGGGGAACATATAGGGGTATTTTATAACTATGTCGGGGCTGATTTTAACTGAAAAATCAGACCTAGAATACAGTGGCAGTTCATACATATAGGGGCTGATTAGGGCAATGAGCTGGGCGCATTTTTCGGGTCTAAAACAGTCCAAATTTGATTCGTCATTTCAGGGTTGTTCGGGGGCTGTTCTGGGGATGAAATTTTATCCAAAATAAAAGTAAAATTTCAGTGGTGGAGTTGGTAACTTTCGGCCTTAAGGAGAGAAGGGCAGAAAAATATTTATAGTCTGATCCCGGGTGCCTAACGTGTTTCCGCTGTGCTAGGAAAATGGTTCTGATGAGTGGTAAATAGATCACTATTTCTCACTCCCTTAACTTAATATTTTATATAGTTTCTTGAGTTTTATGAATATTTTGATGTGTTTTGTGGTATTTTGTAGATAAATAAAATAACAGGACTCTCTGGAATCAATTCGGGGCCAAAACAGCGAAAAAGGGCGAAAATATAAATTTCCTACTAAAATACGCCGTGCTAAAATGTGTCGTCTGCTAACGTGCGCCGAAGACTGCTAACATCCGCCGAACACATGGCCCAATCAGAGAAGTTTTGCTATCATGCGCCATTGCTAACATGCGCCTGCCACGTGTCAACATCACATCAAATCTGCTAACGTGCGCCGTGCCATTTGTCACCATCACATGCTGCCGAAAATCCACATCTTTATTGACATCAGCGTCGCGACGCCGACACAATAATGTTGTCGACAGACACGTGTCCTCATCTCCGGAAGTTGCGTGCCACGCGTCCATCATCAACGGCGCATCGTGACGCGCAATGTTCCACGCGTCGCGATGCGTGAGGCAAAATTTTGCCTATAAATTGATGCCGAATTTCATTTGTAAAACCATACTTTCTTCTAAGTCTTGCTTGTTTATTTACAGCTTTCTGTAATTAATTTTATTTACTTTTACGCAATAGTTCTTTCTTTTCTTTACTTTTCAGTCTTTTACTATTCAGCATGAGTAGGTAACTCTCTTCTGCTGGGGTGAAAGGTAAGCTTTTATTACTAATATTTGGATTAATCTCCCTTAATTATAATATATAAACTATTTAAAACCTGACTTAATGGGATACCGCCTTTATGGTCGGTTGGACTTAATCTTAAAATTGGTTTTAACCTAAATAAACATGGATATCGCCTATATGGTGTTAGGGTTAGTGCTTTGAGCTCCAATTCGGATCGTATTTATGTCTGATTCATGAATACGAGCAATATATTTTTCCATAATATTACTAATTTAATGGAAGCACCTCTTGTCTTTTATATACGTATTCGATCTAATTTCGATTAGATTGATTAGATTGAAACTAAATTTAGTTTAGTGATATGTATATATATTAGACAAAGACCCTAGGATTTACAACGTAGTGCACAGTTACAACATAGCTTGTAATTGACATTGGGAAGTGTCACTATAAGTTGTATATCCTTAAATTAAGTTCCTGGTCAAGATTTACTAACACGGGTCGGTTAGTAAAATCTGTTGAGACCAGTACATGTCGTATATCGGACTTGGTCCGATGGTTTATCCCAATGAACCATGAGTCTTGGGAGACTCGTATAGACGTGTAGGTGTTTATTTGATAAACATTGAACGACTCACCGAAGATTTCCTAATATATGGTACACCAAGATCAATAGGAATCTTCTCGGGTTGAGTAGCATAGTGATTCTTTGACTTTAGATAGCACTGTGGATATATGAGTTATCTTCCACACTTAGATGACAGTCACGTCACCGATCTATTTATATCAGACCTCCGCATGTTCGTTGGGTGTGGACTCATGCTCATGATATCCTATGTGTATCAAGAAAGGATCTGTCAGTTCTATGTACAGAGCATAGGTAGCCCATCATGTGATTAGCAATCTGTTAAATCTATGGTCATAGTATAATTCGGAAGTGAGTTTCGAATGTTAATTTAGAGATTGCTAATAGATACGTCGATGGGATTATTCCTATAGAGATTTGACATTTATATTTATATCTCTAGGATAATCCGGATACCTGTGACGGAGGGATTATACGTATGCAGTGACCTCGACCTGTATGATTCAGCGAGTTTATCTGTGGTTGTCATAATTTACGGGTGGGTGAATTATGGATACGAAATTGGATTTCGTGACGGATATGCCTGAATCTAGAGAGTCTCACTAATGAAATATACTCGTAGAGCATTAGGGCAAGTGTTATAAATAATACTGATTATTTATAACTCGTTTAACGGTTAAACGAAAAATACATGCAATCGGGACCTAACGGTCATTTCCGAATAATGTGTATTTATATTTAATATTTGATATTATTAAATACACATTAATTAAATATCAAATTGTGATATTTAACATTTATCATTAATATATGTATTTGAGATATTTAATGTAAGTATAATACATATATTTGAGATATTTATATTTATTATTTGATTATTTAATTGTTAAATAATTAATTAATTAATATTACAAATATCTTAAAGTAATGATTTATGCATTATAATGGCATGATTACATTGGTCCATTTGTTTAATCACTTTATTAAAGACAAAAGTTAATTTATTAAATCAAAATGTGGACTAATAGAATTGTTACAAAAATTAAAGTAATTGTTGCTTGTATTTATTGTAATAATCGGCCATATACATAAAGTGAGAGCAAAATTTGTTTGGTTTCAATTTTTTGAGTTTCCAATGGGCAAAACTCACGAAAATGGAGATGAGTTTTTGAAACATAAATTACAAAGAAATGTGGAGAGCATTTGAAGGAAAAAAAAAGAAAAGCTTAAGCATTTTTGAAAAATTAGTAAGTATTTCTTTATTTCCTTCAACATGAAAAATTGTTTCAAATATTCTTAACTTCAAATTGTGTTGTTAAGATTATGTCTCTACTCTTTGAGTTTGTAATTAAATTTGTTTAAAGCTTATTGGATGTGATTAGCATGTATAATTAATTTATTTACTTATTAATGTAATTAAGCTTAATAAATTAATTAGAAAATTAAAGTTGCCATTCTAGAGTTAATTAGCCATTCATAATTAGCCTAGAATTGTTCTTGATTAATTTCATGATGGTGAGATTTAATTGGTGTGGCAATTTGAATATTAAAGTATTGAATTTTATCAATTTAATGTAAATTGCCCAATTTGAGTATTTTATGAAATTAGGGTTCTTAACCCACTCAAATTTTGGAGCTTTTCATATATATGTTATAATATGATGTATATTTGATGTATGTCAAATTTGGGATTATTGGATTTGCTCTTGATGTGTTTTGAACAAATTGGGTCAAATTACAATTAATAAAAGTTCTGGGCTGTTTTCGTAATTCTGGAAAATTGCTGGGAAGTTTGTGCAAATCTGGAAAAGTTTCTGGTTTTGTTGCAAAATTGTAAAAATTATTTTGAGATTGATTTGGAATCAATTAAATATGTAATTGACAAATTTAAAAAACTAAAATGATTAAATTGCAAAACTTTGGGGTCTTATTATAATTAATGATAAATCTTATTTTTTGATAAAAATTCAGTATGAGTAATTAGAATAAATTAGTTTATTTTAATTGCCCAAAAAAATATTTATCGGAAATTATTTCGGAGTAAAAATAAGCGAAAACGGTGAAAAACGGAGTTACCGGGTAACGGCAGCCCAAACAGCGAACTTGTCACTGTTCAGGCAGCCTACGTACTGTCCAAATATTTTAGGGGCTGACTTGGGCAGTCCCCATGAGCATTGGTCGGTCGGTTCGGCCAGAAACATGTTTTATGCTATTTTGCGGAAAAATATTTTCGTAAAAATTTTGCAGAGTTTCAATATTATTTATGTCGTTATATGATATCGAATAAATATGTTAAGGTGAAATATAAATGAATTATTAATATTTGATATTGAATAATTTATTCTTATTTTTAAACTACGATTTCGCCCGAACCGCGCTCATTCTGTTGCACCTCCCTATTTAGACCCCAACAAAATGGTATCAGAGCGAGTCTGATCTTGGACGCCCAATATGAATAGCCCTTTAAAATTCAATGTTTAGTTTAATCATTAATTTATATATACATGTGTTTATTTAATTTGATTAAATAAAGTAAAAGCATCTTTTATTGGAAAATCCCCGATTTAAATAAGGTTTTAAGAAAGTGACTAGTATTAGGAATATTTGTTTCTTCGTCCGCCTTGTCAATACGGATGTAAATGTTTTCATGATGCTATGGTTGTAACTTGCCAAAGCTGTGCAGTTATAGTTGAAGGTAGTTCATTTGCGCCGGTAGAACTTATATGATAAGAGACAAATTCAAGTGAAAATGGAAATCCTGAATGTGCCAAAGCTGTCAGGACTACATCGGTAGCTTGAGTTTGTCATTGACAAGTTTAACCTTGATACGCCTCCTTATGAACGTGCCAAAGCTGTCATAACGAGAAACGATCAGGACCGAACCTAGGAGTCACAGTGAGTGTGATTGACAATGAGTTGTCTACCTAATAAATATACGTAGGCGAGAACGTGCCAAAGCTGTGAGTCGAAATATATTCATGGGGTCCACTTCCCATTATGGAATTCAATTTAATTATTGAATTCTCGTTTCCGTTGGGGATTACGGTATTATGTAAAGTAGTGGGAGGCACTGCTAAGTTAAAAATCCTTAACTTATGTGGTGTGTAATATTATGTAAATTGTCGCTCATGTTGTTCCTTATTCTATTTGTTTGATAGAATTAAACTTTTATCCACTGCATGCATATTATATATATGTTTTCTGACTTTAATTATGGTTGCAGATTTCTAGAATATGTTCTAGATTAGAATAGATATTGATATAATCCTTCTAGACAGAATAGTTTCTTATGCAGTAAAGATTTCCATGAATTGGTTCACGTCTCGAGATTCTTCACTGGCATTAAGAAAACCCCATTAGGTATTTGTTTATCTAATAATGGCGTTTTTTGGCTTTAGTGACATTCAGAGGTCATATGTCAGACACTATTTGTTTTTCGATTATTTGCAAATGTTGTAAATAATTTGAAAGTAAATAATAAAGCTAAAGAAAGAAGATGCGTATAGTTGTGTATAGAAAATATTGATTTTCATAATACGACAACTGTAGATATTTGATACTTAATGATTTTGTAGTTTTCTTATCGAAGAAAATTATCCTATAACTTATAATGGAAATGATATTTGATATCGATTCCGGAATTTAGCATTAGACCATAGATCTAAGATTGTTCATAGCTTACTACGATCAAGTTTGGAACTTGATTGAGCTTTAATTATGAATCGTTCATAAAATGTACAAATGGTTTATGCAGCAAAAGCACAGTGAGCTTATTAAAGGTTTGACATTTATAGTATGACAGTGAGAAAAGTTATACTCAGCAATTTATTGTAGATTCCGAGGAAACTTGTCTCTAGTCGCACTAATTAAACAATTTAATATCAGTTGGTTAATGGTAATATTGAATTGTGTATTTTAGCTAATGAATACAAAGTGGCGTTTCTGAATGGTTTCTTCAGATAAGAGATCCATTGTGATTTCTTAGTTTGAAGAGTACATTCTGGAATGGCCCTAGAGTTTTTATTATGCTAAGATTACAATTTGGTATATTAGCTTATAGAGTCTATTGTAGACTCATATGAGCTTTCTGGAAATTTGTGTTCTCTAATTTTGATATCAGTCAGACTGTCTAATTTTATCAAAGCATAGAGAATACATATGATACATAAGGGTTAGTGGGAGCGTACAAATTTCTTTCTAGTGTTTACATCATAATGACATCATCATTATTAAGGTATTAATGAGATGTTTATAAGGTAAAAGATTTACCAGAGCCTTATTTTCTCTATGATAACAGTGGGAGTGGTCTCTATTATATTCGATATAAAGTTTTATATATGGTATAAAACTAGGAGACTCGTGAGATGCTCCCATTAGTCGTGCATTAGATATGATCTAATAAAGGACACAGTGAGACTATCTGTTTGACAATTAGTATAACTGTTTGACAGTTATTGTGTCTATAATATATAATATTCATCTTTCGTAAAGGATGATTCCTTTGTCGAAAGAGAAATTGATTAGAATGTCTAGTCAATTTTATGCATCAAATGATGATGACATAATGAATACTATATTGAGTGCGATTAGAGATATCAATTTAATCGTAATTGTTACGAGTTATTTTGATATCCTCTGAACCATAAGATGGGTCTTGAAACACATTCTTTATTATCTTTGAGATATTAAGAATGAGTTTCTAATTAATGGAAAATAAATCTGCAACCATTAGGGTTAGATTAGTTTTGAGTCTAATTATGACGTTAGAAAGTCTACGTCATAAAGAGTCAGAAAAGATGCAGTGAGAGTGTCACGGATGATTCCACTACTAGAGTGGAGTTAGTTGTAACTTATGAAGTATTGACTTATGAAGTTGCATAGTGACCTCGAAGATTATAAGTTTGTTATTAGTATTGTGTTTGCGGTTGTCTACAAAGTATTTTGGATTTGATCCATAAATACTTAGACAATTTAGTAGTGAAGCACAATGTTGATATGGAATCTGAGTCATATTTATGTAGAACTTAGTTTCTACAAAAATATGAATGATGCTTGCTAAGGAAAATGATTGTGTTTGTTGGACAAACTCAATATGCCATAGCGGGCTTACTTGTTGTTACCTACCTCTTGATCGCTAGGTGAGTTCTTGAGGGCCATGAGTATGTGATACACATTAGGATGTGTATATGATACCATGGATTGGCATTAGAGCAAGTAGGAGAAATTGTTAGGGTTGGTGCTATGAGCTCCAATCCGGATCGTATTTATGTCTGATTCATGAATACGAGCAATACATTTTTCCATAATATTACTAATTTAATGGAAGCACCTCTTGTCTGTTATATACGTATTCGATCTAATTTCGATTAGATTTATTATATTGAAACTAAATTTAGTTTAGTGATATGTATATATATTAGACAAAGACCCTAGGATTTACAACGTAGTGCACAGTTACAACATAGCTTGTAATTGACATTGGAAAGTGTCACTATAAGTTGTATATCCTCAAATTAAGTTCCTGGTCAAGATTTACTGACACGGGTCGGTTAGTAAAATCCGTTGAGACCAGTACATGTCGTATATCGGACTTGGTCTGATGGTTTATCTTAATGAACCATGAGTCTTGGGAGACTCGTATAGACGTGTAGGTGTTTATTTGATAAACACTGAACGAATCACCAAAGATTTCCTAATAGATGGTACACCAAGGTCAATAGGAATCTTCTCGGGTTGAGTAGCATAGTAATTCTTTGACTTGAGATACCACTGTTGATATATGAGTTATCCTCCACACTTAGATGGCAGTCACGTCACCGATCTATTTAGATCAGACCTCCGCCTGTTCGTTGGGTGTAAACTCATGCTCATGATATCCTGTGTGTATCAATAAAGGATCCGTCAGTTCTGTGTACAGAGCATAGGTAGTCCATCATGTGATTAGCAATCTGTTAAATCTATGGCCATAGTATATTTCGGAAGTGAGTTTCGAATGTTAATTTAGAGATTGCTAATAGATACGTCGACAGGATTATTCCTATAGAGATTTGACGTTTATATCTATATCTCTAGGATAATCCGGATACCTGTGACGGAGGGATTATACGTATGCAGTGACCTCGACCTGTATGATTCAGCGAGTTTATCTGTGGTCGTTATAATTTACGGGTGGGTGAATTATGGACACGAAATTGGATTTCGTGACGGATATGCCTGAATCTAGAGAGTCTCACTAATGAAATATACTCGTAGAGCACTAGGGCAACTGTTATAAATAATACTGATTATTTATAACTCGTTTAACGGTTAAACGAAAAATACATGCAATCGGGACCTAACGGTCATTTCCGAATTAATGTGTATTTATATTTAATATTTAATATTATTAAATACACATTAATTAAATATCAAATTGTGATATTTAACATTATCATTAATATATGTATTTGATATATTTAATGTAAATATAATACATATATTTGAGATATTTATATTTATTATTTGATTATTTAATTGTTAAATAATTAATTAATTAATATTACAAATATCTTAAAGTAATGATTTATGCTTTATAATGGCATGATTACATTGGTCCATTTGTTTTCAATATTATTTATGTCGTTATATGATATCGAATAAATATGTTAAGGTGAAATATAAATGAATTATTAATATTTGATATTGAATAATTTATTCTTAAGTTTAAAATTTTTAAACTACGATTTCACTCGAACCGCGCTCATTCCGCCGCGCCTCCCTGTTTAGACCCCAATATATGGTCGGTTGGAATTAATTAAAAATTTGACTTAATCAAGATACCGCCTAAATGGTCGGTTGGTAATATCACGCAAAGTTTATATATTATAATAAGAGAGATATCTAAATAGAAGTAATAAAAATGGATACTCTAACCCCATCATTTTCTTTTATTGTATTTTTTCCTTTTTAATTTCTAAGCTTTTACTTCATGTCAGTTATTTTATTTAAGCTTTTACTAGCCTTAGATATGTGTAGTAACTAAACCCGTTATCTGGGGTTTTGATGAATTCCAATATCACCGGTTTATAAGGGGTTATTTTATAGTTTGGGTAATATAAAGGTTTATTTATTAAGTCTTAAGCTTAATACTTCTTGTTAACTGGCCATTAATAAGATTGATGTGGTAAACTTAAAATAAACTTGACAAAGGAATTTTAGGTTTCAGCCTTAGACTTAATAGCCAACGGTCTTCCTTGAGGATAGATAACCCTTTAATAGATTTCCTTACAGGATAGACATATAGCTGTCGGGCGGGAGTAGCCACAATTGGAACTTAATCTTAATGAATTCAGGTAACTTGGTTGACATAGACATATGACTAATTGGGTTACACTGGGTATTTGCATCTGACCATCGACATAAGCTTTTGCATAATTTCGTGTTCCAGGTTAGTAAACCAGTATATTACACAAACATGAAATAATCACTTCATCTTTAAAAGATATTGGAAGGATTCACAACCCTGGATAGTTTAATAATATTGAATTTTCCTTTAATTTACTTTCGCATTGTTTAATTTACTTGTTTTAAGTTTAAAGTCACCATCCAATCAAACAACCAATCTATTAGATACTCGTAAAATTTGACTTCATAAATTAATAGCTTAGGTATTAAGTCCTCGTGGGATCAATACATTTATACTACTTGAACAATATGTGCGCTTGCGTTATACGTGTGTGATTACGCCGGTCAGGTTCCTACAAGAAGTGGATGTCATCTGTTCTAATTATCTTTAGAGACTAGTATTGGTATTTCGCATTGCAAGGTTTTCTTCTTCCAACGCCCGTAGTCATTCTTGCAAGGCAACCAATTGAGCAGACATGGTTTCTGAGGTGTTTTCTTTCCCAGATGCCATTGGCAGTTGTGAGTTTGGATGAAGACCTATAGAAAGCTTTGCTTGCTATGAATCACCGGGGCCCCACAGTAGGTGTCAGATTGTAGACGGTGAATTTCGACTTCAAATCACAATCAAGAATTCACCAACGATCCTGCAAAATAAAGGTAAAGAGCGCAAAGTAACTACCCACGTGTATGGTGGATGTCCTAGGCACTCGAACGCTCAAATCAGCAAGGGTGATGAGCAGAAAAGAGGAAGAACAAGACAAATGGTTACCTCGCTCTTCGTAGTTTGTTGCTGTGAGGGCGGTAGGCTGGTGTTTATGGAGTGATGTGCTTTGAGAACTCGAGTGTGAGAGCCAAAGCTTGAATACCTCAATTGGACCCCATCTCCTTTATAGGTTGTAGAAGTAGCCCCTTAGTTGAATTAGGATTCCTTGAAATAGTCGAATTCGAATCCTACTAGGAAAGGTAGTCGAGTTATGAGTGCCTAGGTATTCGGGGTTATGTGTATTCCTAATTGGATTAGACCACAATATTTATTGGTAGTTTGTCTTGATCCAAATACTTGATTTTCCTTGTTGAGAATGGATTAGTCTTGTGTACACTGACATACAATGTCTGCTAGGACATTGCATAATATGAGCAATGTCGGTTGGGACACTAATCAAGTAATGTCAGTTGAGACATTAAATAATATGGTCTGCATCTCTTAGAGATCATCTGATCGTGTTGACCTCTTACCCTTGTGGGTGTATGGGCTCGTGGGCTCTGCACGTGAGTCATGTGTGTAAGCTCAGGATTGTAGATAGTTGTCTGTTGATAGTCATGCGATGAGCAATCTAATTCCAATAGATGTCGGTTGGAAGTAGTCCAGTATGCTGGAATTAGATTAAGCCTGGGGGTAGGCCCAAATGGTAGGCTAAAGAGAACCTGAATGTTGATAGTCTTGCGTTTAAGCATGTATTAACTCAGTAGACCAGGTGTCGACTGGAAGTGATTGCGGACTGGAAGGTCTATGTCGTTTGGACTCCACATGTTGATTGGGGTTGTAGTGTGGACTGGAATCCATGTTGATTGTGCATTAGCAGAAGCCCATGGTATAATTTGGGCCAGATGAAGGCCATGAGACCTAATCTCAGCAAATGGGCTTGCTGGAAGCCCATATATTGTTTGGGCTCAAATGTTGACTGAGACACAATGACGTTTGGGTCACTAGTCCAAATTTGGCCGGTACACACAAAAAATAAAATTAATATGTCGCATACTTAATTATAACAATATATTTGTATCATTTAACATATACAACAAAATCAAATGTTAATGTTAATATAATTTATATTTCAAATATAACAAATCGAAAATAAATTAGATTATTAAATAACATGTGGAATATAATTAGATGAAATTTGCTTGAATGGGGTCAAAATATAAATAAAAGGGATATAAATGAAATAATGCTTAAGTGCATTTGCACTAAAGTTACAGAGTTACAGTGCCATGTGCAATTCCACATGACACTGTTCATCTGAGCCGAAAATGGCGTAGATGATGGTGCTGGGTCGCTCTCCTCAACCCAATACCAAAACGTCATATTTAGCGCTCCGTACTACTTTATCCTACTAATTAAATTTTAAATATTATATATATATATATAATTTATTATATAAATATAAATATAATATGTAATATGTAATATGTAATATATTTTTAAGCCCATACTATTGGGCAGGACCGGACCCGGACGTTTTTTCACCTAGCTGACTTTTTCTGTTTTTTTTTTTTGGCGTTTGTTTTTTTTTTTTTTGACGCCTAAAGCCATAGTGTGTAGTCGATTTTTAGAGTTTTTCATAATTAACCGAAAACCGTCCTCGTTTTTTTTGACTTCTCATGCATTTTAAAGACTGAATTCTTCCTAATTTCATAAATTTTTAAAGATTTTTAATTTTTTGAGAACCCTAATTTTCAAAAACCTTAATTTCTTCAATTATTTTTATCTTTCATCAAATTGAACACCAAAAAACTTTACTCATCATTCAAACATCATTTCCCCATCATCAATTTATATAAATTTCACCTAACCTTAATTCTAATTTCAAAAATCTCCGATTTCCAAGGAATTTTCTAGACACTGGGCTACTAGCACTTAATGCATTTTAAAACATTGCTATCAAAGTACGCTTGACCAAAAATAATGAAAAAAGTATAGCATATCACTTATATAAATTAAATTAGTAAATTAAATAAAATCTATTGATGAAAGTGCCTTCCGTTTCATGCACCCATTTTTTTTTTTTAATAATCATGGGTTATCTTTGGAATTTAGAGGATATTTCAATGTAAATTTCACATTAAGAAAAAAAAAAGTGTTAAAAAGGCTGATGAAGACAAAAAGAAATGGTATCAGCTTCAGCTTTGTATGAAAGCTGTGACAAGTAGTCAAGTATTTACAACATTTAAAGAATGGACACTGACCTTTTGTAAACAGATATTTTGATTTTCAATCATCCTAAACCTGTCTATTTATTATATTCTCCTACTCGCGTGATGTATAATTAGAAATGGGGTTCATCTGTGGTACCCAGGGGTATGACATACCCCTGGGACCATCACCGTTGGATCACTGTCAAGTGATCCAACGGTGAGTAAAATAAAAATAAAAAAAAAACCGGGAAAACCGGTAATAAAAATTAAAATAGATAAAAAAAACTTGTTCACTTGTTGATCTCTCTCAAATCCCTCGTCTCTCACAATCTCTCTCTGTTCATATCTCTCTCACAATCTCTCAGTCTCTCTCTCTCACGATCTCTCCCATCTCGCATGGTCTCTCCCTGTCTCACAAACAAAAATTGTGTCATCACTTTAACTCCCACTCACGATCTCTGGCTCTCACACAAGAAGGCAAATTTCTGCCCTAAAATTACAAAATGCCGACGCCTGCTTTAAAAGAGATGAAAGTTGAGAGTGAAGAAGAGGTGAAAAGTGATGTCGCTGATGTAAATAATGAAGTTGAGAAGGATAATGAAGATAAAACGGTTCTAAAAAATTGGGTGTTGAAGAAAAAGGGGGTTTTGGAGAATGTGGAAGAGGTTACGGTTGAAAATGAGCAAAGGGTTGTTGAAGAAAAATGGGTTTTGATGAATGTGGAAGAGGTTACAGTTGAAAATGAGCAAATGGTTGAGGAAATTAATGAAAATGAAAAAGAGGCAGTTCATGTGGAAGAGGAGAAGAATAATGGGTGGGATGAAGTTTCGATGAACTTAGAAGAGAGTAATTGTGAAGAAGTGGGTCACAGGAAGAGTGGAAATGATCTAATGGGAGAGGAAAATAATGAATTTGAAGAAATAGTAGTTGGTGTGGAATATGAGAAGACGAATGGGTATGATAATGTTTCGATGAATGTAGAGGAAGACAAACAAAATGATTTTGATCGAGAAAAGGGTGAAATTGATATACATTGCTGCCGCAACATATAGCTAAAGGGATAGCAATAGGCGATCTTGATCCATTTACTCAGCTGCCATTCCAGGTAAACTCAATTAAATGCGTATACCTTCTCTGTGTGTTTGTGTGTGTACTTGGTTGAAGTGTCTTTCGTTTTATACCGTTAGCTTAACTGATATATGTGTGTATGTGTGAATTCTGAAAAATGCTTAAAGAAGTTTAATTACTAATCAAAGCAATATTGTTGTGGAATGCAGATTGTAGAAGTTTAATTTACTATGGAAAACAACAATCAAACATATTTTTAGCGTATTCTCTGCTCGGATATTTATATTCATTTCATAAGTTATTATTTTAGAAGAAAAAAGGTTGTGCTTTGTTGTAGTCTCTCTTTACCTCATTGATTTTATCATACTGCAGAGGATGCCTCTTCCCTCAGTCCCGAGGAATATCAACTGCAGAGGCTAGTGGCGATATAGGTTGCCAACCATTGTTCCGCTTAGAGTCTGAAACTCTGGGGAATTTCCCCCCTCATAACAGCTCTGTGAGTGACATGAAGATAACTGTGAACATAACTAGGTTGACTCTGCTTATGTTTTCTTCTTCCTTTTCTGCAGGATCAAAATTGTTTTGCATCTGATATTCCAGAGTTTTCTGAATCTCCAAGTCATGGTAAGAATATAGCTTCCTTACATATAAGTCTACAATTTCACTAGTCCGGAAGGTCTCACTGCTTGTTGTGTTAATGAATTTGAAAGACATGGTGAATGAGAGAAACGCAGAACATACTTCCTTGCCACAGTTTTGCCGTTCAATACCTAAACTTTGTCTAGCATTGCATCTCTTAATAATGGTATTTAGTTATACCTATTAGGCTATTACTCTTTGTGTACTCTGGTTTGGTAAGTAATGTTCACTATCAAATGATATGCATCCTTTACATCAAATTAAGCCATGTATTGTGATTGGACTTTGCAGCTTCCTCATGCATACACAATTATTTACAGAAAACGTCAAGATTATTGGCTATTTCATGTTTTTTAAAGAAGCATTCTCTTTCAATTTATGTTCTTACTTGGAGGAGAAGAGTGGGATGTAAAATAAGATCAAACATGATCTTCACTCATCTGAAAGAATAGTAAATAATGAGACGGAGATATATGTTTTGTATAAAAATTTTTATTTATTTCCTCTTTTTGAAGACTAGTTAATTTCCAAATTTCAAGTAAGGAAATTTCTCTCTTTCTTGCTTCTTTTCCATAAACTACTCGAATTTCAATTTTAAGTAAAGATTTTTTATCATATATAGGTTGTCACGCCTACTGTATTCGAGTTGCATGCAGGTAGCTCAAATAAGCATCCACCAGAATTTATTTATTTAGAGAATGGGAATACACTTCGTGACATTATGAATGCCTGCAAAGACTCACCATTGGAGATATTGGAGGAGGCTGTCAGGATGGTAGTTGGTTTTTTAGTTTGTGTTTTTAGTTTAGCGTTGCTTTTGGATTTTCCTGTAGGTTAATGTAATGTTGATTGTGATCCATCAAACTATGACAAAGTTACCAAGAAGAGAAAATGCCCGGTTTATGGCTGTGTAGCGAAGCTCTAGTTATAGTGTTTATTAAGCTAATGACAAATTCAAGTGGTATATTTTACCTGTATTAAGATTATAATGACAAAAATCTTCAAACTTGGCAAAAATAAGAAACAAGACAAAAACAAGACTGTTATCCCAAGTAACTTAGACATAGCTGTAAGGATTTCCTCATCTCGTCTACGATGGCATTTGTGTATGATTCAACAAATATTGCTTTCACTATTAAAACCTGTAAATGTTTCAATGTTCATTCGGTGTGTCGAATTCGTGTGATAATCAGAAATCTCAAAATCATTCAAATATTAATATCTGGAAATGCTTTCGAGGTTGATGGTGTTGGATACGTAGACGACGTTAGACCATCACTTGCAAAACCTACAAATATTACCGGCTAATTAATCTTTGTACAAATAATTTTTTTTGAATGAAATAATTTTTCCAGTTATTTCGGTCGGTTACGGATATCCGAGTTTTCGATTGGTTTATGATATGGATACATGTTATCCAAAATTTTTAAACATGTAACAAAACCAATAACTTTGAAACTTAAGTTCATAGTAAATAAATAGTTATAAAAAAAACTATAACATTAAGAGAATTCTACTTCATACTTATTAACTTTAGTAATTATCCTAAGTAAATAATTGATTAATTTTTCAAAATTTATCATATCAGGTAATTAATAAAAATTTATGAACAAAATATAAAAATTGTTCTTCATGTTCATTAACTTTAGTAATTATAACCGAATTTATTATTGACATAAATAAATAATTATTAAACATGTAACAAAACCAATGACTTTGAAACTTAAGTCATAGTAAATAAATGTGGTTAAACAAAAAATATAAGTTGTTATATAAAAACTATGACATTAAGAGAATTTTACTTCATGCTCATTAACTTTAGTAATTATTCGAAAGACTATTAATTATAACCAAATTTAATACTTTAGATAAATAAATAAGTAAATAATTGATTAATTTTTCAAAATTTATGATATTTCTTTTTTTTTTTTTCAATTTTTCGGTTATTTGGGTCAGTTACAGATATCAACATTAACATAAGTAATTAATGAAAATTATAAGTATATGTGAACATTAACATATCTTCATTAACATTAGTAATTATCCGAAAGAATATAATTAAAAAATTCTCATCTTATGTAATTAATAAAAAATCATTTTCATACTAATTACTTTTCATATGAAATAATAGTTATTTATAAAAAAAATAAAAAATTAAAATTTTTCCTCCATGCTCATTAACTTTAGTTAATATCCGAAATATTATTTTTTCAAAGGTAAATAGTCATAATTACTCGAATCTTAATTGAAAAATACCAATAACTGATAAAAGAAATAATAAAACGAATCATACACGAATAACTAATAAAAATTAATTTTCATAATAAATACCTTTCATATGACTTCGAGATCGAATCGAAATAATAAACATGATAAATGAATAATTTGTAATTGGTAGATATAACCAATATATGCAACTTCAAACCATCAAAATGCAATTTAACCATTAAGATGCAACTATGACCGTTGAATATGCAACCCCTAGTATTAAACGTGCAATTTTTACCAATAAATATGCAATATTTCGAAGATGAAACCTTAAGCAATAAACATGCAAAATGTGACCGTTGGACTTGTAACTTTAGCAATAACATGCAACTACATCTGCCTCGAAAATCGCACCTGCAACTATGACCGTTGAATATGCAACCTCTACCATTAAACTTGCAACTTTCACCAATAAATATGCAATATTTCGAAGATGAAACCTTTAGCAATAAACATGCAAAATGTGACCGTTGGACTTGTAACTTTAGTAATAACATGCAACTACATCTGCCTCGAAAATCGCACCTGCAACTATAACCGTTGAATATGCAACTTCCGCCATTAAACTTGCAACTTTCACCAATAAATATGCAATATTTCGAAGATGAAACCTTTAGCAATAAACATGCAAAATGTGACCGTTGGACTTGTAACTTTAGCAATAACATGCAACTACATCTGCCTCGAAAATCGCACCTGCAACTATAACCGTTGAATATGCAACTTCCGCCATTAAACATGCAACTTTCACCAATAAATATGCAATATTTCGAAGATGAAACCTTTAGCAATAAACATGCAAAATGTGACCGTTGGACTTGTAACTTTAGCAATAACATGCAACTACATCTGCCTCGAAAATCGCACCTGCAACTATAACCGTTGAATATGCAACTTCCGCCATTAAACATGCAACTTTCACCAATAAATATGCAATATTTCGAAGATGAAACCTTTAGCAATAAACATGCAAAATGTGACCGTTGGACTTGTAACTTTAGTAATAACATGCAACTACATCTGCCTCGAAAATCGCACCTGCAACTATGACCGTTGAATATGCAACCTCCACCATTAAACTTGCAACTTTCACCAATAAATATGCAATATTTCGAAGATGAAACCATTAGCAATAAACATGCAAAATGTGACCGTTGGACTTGAAACTTTAGCAATAACATGCAACTACATCTGCCTCGAAAATCGCACCTGCAACTATGACCGTTGAATATGCAACCTCCACCATTAAACTTGCAACTTTCACCAATAAATATGCAATATTTCGAAGATGAAACCATTAGCAATAAACATGCAAAATGTGACCGTTGGACTTGAAACTTTAGCAATAACATGCAACTACATCTGCCTCGAAAATCGCACCTGCAACTATGACCGTTGAATATGCAACCTCCACCATTAAACTTGCAACTTTCACCAATAAATATGCAATATTTCGAAGATGAAACCATTAGCAATAAACATGCAAAATGTGACCGTTGGACTTGAAACTTTAGCAATAACATGCAACTACATCTGCCTCGAAAATCGCACATGCAACTATGACCGTTGAATATGCAACCTCCACCGTTAAACTTGCAACTTTCACCAATAAATATGCAATATTTCGAAGATGAAACCATTAGCAATAAACATGTAAAATGTGACCGTTGGACTTGAAACTTTAGCAATAACATGCAACTACATCTGCCTCGAAAATCGCACCTGCAACTATGACCGTTGAATATGCAACCTCCACCATTAAACTTGCAACTTTCACCAATAAATATGCAATATTTCGAAGATGAAACCTTTAGCAATAAACATGCAAAATGTGACCGTTGGACTTGAAACTTTAGTAATAACATGCAACTACATCTGCCTCGAAAATCGCACCTGCAACTATGACCATTGAATATGCAACCCCTAGCATTAAACGTGCAACTTTTACCAATAATTATGCAATATATTTTTTATTATTTTATTTTATCAGTATAGTATTATAAAAAAATAAATTTTTTATATTATTTTATTTTTTCAGTATTTTTAAAAATAAATTTTAGAAACTTACAATAAATTATTTTTATAATTTATTTTTATTAATATTTTATTTAATTAATAAAAAAAAAAATTTAATTTTTTTTTTTTTGGAACTACCGGTTGCAACCGGTAGTGACAACCACTTTTTCTCAATTTTTTTTTTTTTATGCTACCAACCCTTGGGTATCTGATACCCAAGGGTATTGTAGCAATACCCTTAGAAATTAGATAAATTATAAAAGTTAACACCAACTTGTTTCTTTTCCTTTTCCTCATTTCTTTTATAGACCAAAAAATATACATCTAAAATTAACTGCTCTCTTTATTACCAGCAGCAACCTTACGATGCCGATTAGAACTGGAACGCTTCTCTCCTTTACCACGCTTAGAAGACTTCTTCACTGGATTTTTTCCGGCTATCCTTGTACCATGCAGAGCCTGCTGATGATGCGTTGTCGCAGTGCCTGAAGAAGCCTTGTGCTCCAAAAGTTCTCTGTGGTATGCCTGTACAAAAAAATCACACAATGAACATAAACCGCAACAATCTATTATCGCAAGAAACTAATGAGGTAAGAGAAGCAATATAGTTGACATTTGTCAAGTTCTGTGTTCACGCAAGAAAAATTACAAACAATGAAAGTTATCTTCCCATGACCATATATTATGGCAATATAAAATCAATACCTGTATCACAAAATTACGCCTTTCACAATCCAGAAACATATTGGCAGTCCAACTAACTTTTGCCATTATCTTGTCTCTGACAGTGGAGTAGCTTAACTGATCCCTAGCAGTAAAATGATCTACTTCATTGAACCATAGGCAGCTGAATAAATTGGTGATGGGAATGTGTTCCCTTATGATGACACAGCCTTCTGGGACATCTGCAAAAATTCAATCACAAATCATCAAACCCAGTTCTGTAACAAAACAATCAAGAACATACAATATATAAAGCACTTACCACTACTTATCGGAAGCTTGGCCTCAGAATATGGCGTTAGACCTTCATTCTATAGAATTCAACCTGGTAATCAATAGAGGCATTATCGTACTTTCCTGCAGCTTTATTTGCTTCGGCCTCTACAAATACATCGAAGCGTTTATAGTGTCTTGAGATAGCAAAAGTAGCATTTTGACGCCACAAAAATCTGGAAACAGAAGTTTGAACTCATAAGGGAAAACGATCTATGATGGTCAAAATAAGATCCAACCAAAAATCTGTTTTTTCCCTACCACTAAAGTAGTGCCTAGATAATATTGATTCATGAATAAACCTTTATAGCACAAGAACTACTACAGTCAATGACATTTCAAGAAGTCAAATATAACAATACGCAAGGAAGTGGTGACCAATTTATGATATAAGAAAGTTGAAATTTCTTCCCTTTTCCCAAGCAATTGAAGCAGAAAATACTATTTAAACACCAATAAAGGCTTCAACAATACCTAAAAAGTATAGCATGAGAAGAAATGCCTGTACCTCTCAAGTATTTGATATGGATCCACAACAAGCTGGAGCTTTCCATCAATCCATATAGAATATCGAACATTGGGGAAGATCCTATGCAGAAGAAGCTTTGGCACCTGTCACATGTAGATAAAATGGAAACAAGTCCAGAACACCTACGATACAAAAGCACCACTAAGCCAAAACCAACAAAGCCTTTTCCCACTGGCACTGGGTGATGTCAACTATATGGATCTTTTGATGCCATTGTTTTTTATCCGGAAAAAGTACCATTAAACACAATAAAAAAGTTCACATTGTCTAACAATGCCTATGAGTTCTGTATATAAGTTAATTTTCAAAATCACAGGTATTGACCGGTAGTGCAAATCTCAAAATTATGAATCTTAAATTCTCTCTAAATACAGCACAATTTTAATTGATCAAAGTCAAGTTTTAACAAACCATTTTTTCTTAAATTGAAGCCAAGATGCCATCATGTTTGACTAGCCAACAGAAATAGAAGGTTGGTCCACTAGTCATTTTAATAAATGAAAATTTCTGGAGGTCTAGGTTACAAAAAAGATACACTGAACTGCTATTCCACATTTTGCATCAAATATTCCATGTCATATACTGTGTTATAGATCTTTTTCACACCAAAGAAAATAAAAGCTGTATAGATGATGAATTGATGATCAAGTACCTCATTAATGCTACTAATTAAAAAAAATGCAAGTTATTTGAGCCACATCCAGCTTTAGAGTTGACAAAGAAAGAAGCAAAGCAAACTGACTTTTCCATTACGCCTTGAATCATTGTAAGGGATGTTGCGGACAACAACGATTCTCCACAACCCTACCATCTTATTGTTGTCCAAGATGCTAGAGTTCTTCATATATGCTTCTGTCTCTTCATCTACAAACATGTAGAAAGGAACATTTTTCTTGCTGCTTCACTTGTGTTTTTGGGGGGTTGTATTACATCATAGTTTCCTTCCAAATTACAAGGATTAGATAAAAACCCGCATAAAAGAAAAATTTTCTATATAGAAGTGATCTACTCAGCAGTACCAAATATTGCTGATGCAACAATGACCTCATGGAACTGCTCCAACTCTGTGAGATCCGTTTCATCCAAATCAAATCAGATTGGCGACCAGGTCTAGTTCCTTTGACAAATCTAATAAAGAACATATGAACCAGAAAATAGCACGAGAAACTTTAGATTCAGTTTACATGAAGATAATGACTGTGTAATAGGCATCACAACTCAAGATATAAATATAAGTAAATATTCATTCCGAGCAACAATCTTCCTAACAGTTACAAGAGTGTCATCTCAAACATAGAATAGAAATGAACCTACCCACAGTACACTGCCATGGACTCTTTTATCTCAAAAGAATCATTTCTCTGTTTTAGAGAAGGATATCCACCAAAATCAGAACCTCCATGCATTTCAGTTTTAACCGGATTTTCATCATGAATATATGTCAATTTCTGAACCACAGGGGATTCTGATGAGGAACTCGGCATACTAGCCATTGCCTGCTCTAACAGGGAGGTAACATACTGGACATGCTGCAAAAACAGATAAACAAGATCACAATCAAAATCATGAAAACAGGATACTATCAAAGGCTTCAGTTAAAATATAACTCAGGCTATGCAAAGTTTCTGAGAGAGATTTATTATTACTATTATATGTTGGCTTAAGTTAGTATGGTATAAAAGACAATTAACAATCAATGGCATCAAAATAATATATAGCTTGATAACGCTAACTTTTAACACAGCTTGTTATGAACCCATGCCAAGGAATTGCAGAGTCATCTTTTGTTTTGATTACATGATGAGGCACACTCCAATGCCTAATCAACATGACAATGGAAATAAAAACAGGGATAGCAAATTAAAACTTACGCCGTGGGTCCAGGCCGCCGTAGACCAGGAGGAGGAGGAAATGCAAAATTCTTGCATGGATGGCGCAAAGGAGGAATGGCTATTTTGATCAAGGCAAGAGGAGGAGGCTGGATTTTATTTCCACCATTCTCAGTAGAAGAATCTCCATCTTTCAGGGTATTTTCTACTCCAGAAATCATTAAAGCTTTTGGATCACCTGCAGCTTGGCTGACATAAGGAACCAAGCTTTCTATATGTTCCTCAATATTTGAACTAATATTTTCTGGTGCCCCAATCATACAAGAAGAAAAACCAGAATGCAAATTATTAACTCAAAAATAAAAGTAAGCAAATAAAGCAGTAACAACGAGTCGGCTATTCAATTTGTTAATGCTAGATAGTAGATATCCAAATAAAGCTCAAACATATATTTCAACAAACAAACATTTAAATCCTAAAGAAAATGAGATTTTATGATTATATTCATGATCACAACACTTTGAATCTAAATAAAACCTACTTTCATTGTCAGATTAGTCCAGCACAAACAAAAAACCTGGAATAAATTTAGCATATCCAGACCTAATGTAGTCATCCAATCAAGCCACTATGACTATTTAACCGATTACATAGAACAAGAACTGCTAATTTCATTGTAAATGACATTGCAAAAATACAACAAGACCGACCTTTATTAACCATATAAGAACCTAATGTAAAGACCAAGAGAGAGAGGCCAACAAGCAGCAGCATTGCCACCCTTCTACGGCCTAAGAATTTGCAAAATACAAGCAGGAGAAATTGTTTCTCCCTCTCTCTGGAACCTGAAAGGAGCATCTTTGAACATGGCTTTCTTGTGAAGATAGCTGATGTCGGTTTTCCAAGAACAGCGTTGTTGTTGAGCAGTAGCTGCAGTGACCCATTACTGGCTGTGCGTTGACCCAATGACCCTTCAGTCATTGTATCTGAAAGCCTACTACCACTTCTAGTCTCATCGCC
Organism: Zanthoxylum bungeanum; assembly: GCA_019454045.1. Classification (NCBI taxonomy): domain Eukaryota; kingdom Viridiplantae; phylum Streptophyta; class Magnoliopsida; order Sapindales; family Rutaceae; genus Zanthoxylum; species Zanthoxylum bungeanum. Next base: position 57,548 of record SKCR01037780.1, read on the forward strand.
TTCTTTTTAGTTCCTTCTAATTCATAACTGCCCACAAAATTCACACCCAATTCTCCTATTAATGCTCCGAAAAACAGAAACAGAATCTTGAATCAAAACTAAAAAGTCAACAAGAAAGTAACTCGATCCTCGAACTTCACTGAACTGCCCAAACTGATCAAAACCTCAACAATGATAAAAAATAACTCAATTCTCAAAAGTTCACTGTAATGTTCAAATAAAATTCAACTGATCAAATTCATGAAACTTCAGTGAAATGCTCAGATTGATACCAACTGATCAAAAACCCAAAATAAAGAACAATGATCCAATTCTTGAAACTTTACCAGAAAACTGATCAAAAAACAAACAAGAATCCAAGTATCCAACGACCCAATTGCTTAAACTTCACCAAAAACAGGATCAAATTTGACTCATGGTATTCCCACTAAATCAAACTTTTGAAGAACAATCTCACTAAACTTGACGCAAAAAACAATGCATTCTGTACACGCACAAAGAACCGCCTGCATAACAGCAATAACATCACAAGTACAATTCAAATTTCAAATTAAAAGCCACATTCTCCTTTTCAGGAAATTGGTTTCCGTTTGATTCAAGAACAAGTGACTTTATATAATTCAATCAAAATTAGAACCCAGAAACAGAGAAAGCAACAGAGCGCGTACCTTTAAAGTTTAAAGGACTAAATGAAGTTGTTGCGTGGATTTTCTTATAGAATTTTAGATGGATAAAACTTTTGCCCGTTGAATAGGACTTTATAGAAACTTGAGATATTGTGATTGTGATTTGGTTGCAAGAGAAACGTGATATTTTATTATTATTATTGTAGTTTCGTTTTTTTTTTTTGCTTCTGATTTATTGTCTCTATCAATATTTGTTGACTACTGTTTTTCATTCGAAGTATAAAATAGGAATTCACCCCTCGAATAAACCTCTCTTGAACAGTGAATTTGTTTTGTTAATTGGAAACCACATAAATTTGATAAGCAAAAGACATGATTACACACATAGATTTACGTGGTTCGGTGGAGAGTGACTCTTACCTACGTCCACATGAGAAAATGAGATATTTTATTATGGTTCGGGTCAACACCGACCCGAGCTACAAATGAAGGGAACTAAATACAATGATAAACACCTTGGGTCTTAATAAGCTCGATATAATTCTATCAAGTGGTCGAGTAACTGATTAACTTTCTCTCTCTATCTCGAGCTCTAAGTCTTTGACTTTACAAGTTATGTAATGCAAAAATTGCTAACCGTTGAAATTGTAATTTCAACCTCTTTTTTAGGCTCTCAAATCTACTATTTCTACCAACTCTGACGTTAGCTCATGTCACTTAGCCATCATACAGCCACAACTCTCCTCAATCTAGCCAATCATATTAGCATATTCCCCTACCACTGAATCGGCCTATGGTGGCCTATGGCTGCTCTGCTCTACCACTGTCATGCCACTACACCACCCTATGGTGGCTGGTAGAGCATATGACAACTGTAAATCGCTGTTTTCCCTCCATTATCATTAGCCTTCTGGAAACACATCAACCAGTTAGAGCATATATCACGACCCTAATATTGGTCAGCCTATTATCCCATTTTTACACACAGAGATTTACGTGGTTCAGTGGAGAGTGGCTCTTACCTACATCCACGGGGAGAAAATGAGATATTTTATAATGGCTCGGGGTCAACACCGACCCGAGCTGCAAATTAAGGGAACTAAATACAATGATAAACTGTTAGGGTTGGTTCTCAGAGCGCAAATTTTCTTATGTATTTCTCTGTAAATACTTATGTAACATTTTATTATGAATAAAATAAACAGTTTCTATTATATATAACATCTATTTTTATATGGTAAAGACGTAACAGACCTTAGAATGATTAGTTATGATATTGTTACAAAAGCGTCGCAACTGACATTGAGTTGTATCATAACGTTGTCATTCTTAGACAGTTTCTGGTCAAGGTTTACACTACTTGGTCAGTAAAGTAAACTCGTTGAGACTGTTACATGTCGTATATTAGAATTTTGGATTCCAATGGTTTCTCAATGAACCATGAGTCTTGGAGACTTATATAGACGTGTATGTGTTTATAGCGGAAAAACACTGAACAACTCACCGAAAATTCTTAATTGATGGTACACCAACGTTAATAAGAATCTTCTCGGGTTGAGTGAGCATAGTGATTCTTTGACTTGAGATACCATTGTGGATATATGAGTTATCCTCCACACTTAGATGGCAGTCACGTCATCGATCTATTTAGATCAGACATCCGCATGTTCGTTGAGTGTGGACTGATGGTCAGGATATCCTGTGTGTATCAAGAAATGATATGTTAGTTCTGTGTACAGAGCATAGGTATTCAGTATGGAATTAGCAATATGTTAAATCCATGGGCCCGTGGTACACTGTAGAAATTTGTTCTAAGTGTTATTAAATGGTTGCTAATAGAAACGTTGACGTGATTATATCTATAGAGATTTGACGTTTATATCTATATCTCTGGAATAATTCGGATACCTGTGACGGATGGATTATACGTATGCAGTGACCTCGACCTGCATGGTTCAGATAGTTTATCCATGTTCGTCATAATTTACGGGTGGGTAAATTATGGACGCGAAATTTGATTTCATGACGGATATGTCTGAACCTAGAGAGTCTCACTAATTAAATATACTCATAGAGCACTAGGCAACTTTTATGAATAATACTGATTATTTATAAGTCGTTTAATGGCTAAACGGAAAAATACATGCAAATTGACCTAATGGTCATTTTTTTTAATTAATGTGTATTTGTATTTAATATTTGATTTTATTAAATATACATTAATTAAATGTCAAATTGTGATATTTGACATAAATGATTGATATATGTATTTTGATTATTTAATGTAAATATAATACATATATTTAAAATATTTGTCTTTAATTATTTGATTATATAAATATTATATGATTAGATTAATTAAAGAGATAAATATCTTAAGTCATCATTTTACTTTGAAATGGCTTGGAATGATTGGTTACACTTGTTTCATTGTATTAAATGTTATAGTGATCAAATGAAACAAGTAAACTAAATCATTTACCATTTAATTTATTGAAACAAAAATTAAAAAAATCTTGTTATTATTTTTTTTGTTATTATTTACAAAAACAAGTTACAAAACAAGTTACAAAGAAAGTCTGAGAGAAAACTTGAAGAACAAAGGAAAGACATCAAGCAAAAACTTGGATTTTGTAAGTAATTTCCAACTTTCTTCAACTAGGAAATTGTTTCCATGTTTCTAGGCTTCAACATGTGTTGCTTTAATTTTCTCTACTCTTTAAGTATGTAATTAAATTGGTTGGAACTTGTTTAAAAGATGTTAGCATGTGTGATTAAACAAAGTGAGCTTATAATTAGTTATTAAGCTTTCTTGTGATTAATTAATAATCAAGTTGTCATTCTAGAGTTTTAAGGCCACTCATTTATGACTTAGAATTGTTCTTGTGTTATTTCAAGTGGTGAGACTTGTTTGTTGTGTTAAAGAATTGATTGAAGTGTTGAATTTATTTAATTTAGTGTAAATTGATCAATTGGAGTAATTTATGAAATTAGGGTTCTTAACCTATTCTAATTTTGGGGCTTTTCATATATATGATGTATATATGATGTATATTAAATTTGAGATTGATTGGATTTGATCTTCATTTTTTTCAAGAAGATTGGACCAAATTACAAATCGTGGAAAATATTGGGCTCTTTCAGCAATTACAAAAAAATTGAATTTTTTGTTGCAATTTGTATTTTGATGTATTAGATATGTATAAATCATTTTGGGATTGATTTGGAATCACTTAAATATGTATTTGACAATTTGAGGACCAAAATGAACAAAATACAAAGTTTGAGGGGTCAGTCGGCAATTAAGAAGAAATTTGATTTCTTGGGTTAAAATTTCAGATTTTAAGTATTGAGTGATTAAAATAAATAAGTTTATTTTAATTACCCGAGAAAAAATTTTGAAATCGAAAAATTTTGATTTTCCGCGTTCCGCTGCGTTACCCATAATAGCCCTATAAAACCCCAACAAAATGGTATCAAAGCGAGTCTGATTCTGAACACTCGATATGATTATGCCTTTAAATTCAATGTTTAATTTAATCTTTACTTTATGCATGCATGTGTTTATTTAATTTGATTAAATAAAGTAAAAACATCTTTTGCCAAAAAATCCCTATTTGAAAATAATGTTTTATATTTAATATGTATTTGATGCATATTAATTGGTCTGTCTTGTCAATACCGCTTATGGATAAATAATCTACGACTATATCCGAGAACGTGCCAAAGCTGTGAGGATATGACCGGCAGGAATTTATCTGTACCGGATATATTTTGATATTAGGTGAATTCAAGCGAAAACGAAATCCTGAACGTGCCAAAGCTGTCAAGGTTACGCAAGTATCTTGAATTTATCATTGATAAGTTTGACCTTGGTATGCCTCATTGTGAACGTGCTAAAGCTATCACAACGAGAAACAACCAGGACCGAAAACCCAGGAGTCACTGGTGAGTGACCGACAATGAGTTGTCTACCTAATGAATATACGTAGGTGAGAACGTGCCAAAGCTGTGAGCTGAAATATATTCATGGGGTCCACATTTCACTATTATGTTATGATTTGATTATCGCATTTTTTATATTCTTTCTGGGGATTACAGTTTTGCATGAAATAGTGGGAGAGGCATTTTTAGATTAAAAATCCATGATCTATTTAATGCTTTTGATATAATATGAAACTGTTTTATCTGTTAAAAGTTGATTCGCTATCTATTTGATAGATTTGCGATGGCGGTACCTTCGACCAATCCTTTTGCTCGTATGTTTGATGCGAATGAGCTTAAGGGAGCTGAGAAATTTGCGGATTGAGATATGGATTAGAGGATTGTCCTCGAATCCGAAAAGCTGGGATACATTTTGGAAGGTCCACTACCACTTGTTATATCAGAGGATGCATCGCCTGAAGAGATGAAGACTTTCCGTAAATAGAAAGATGATGATTTAATGGTTAAATCATTCATTCTCAGTTCTCTTTCTTCTGAACTGAAGAGGCAATACTTTGAGATGCACGATGCATATAGCATGATGACACAACTTCGTGAATCGTTCATGAACCAGAAACAGGTTGTGGTTCATAGAGTTTCAAGGGAACTGGTCAATTCTAAACTTGATTAGGGGCAGGCTGTGAGCACACATGTGCTTCATTTGATCAATTTGATCGAGCTATTGAGGCGCAATGATTTCCCTCTCAATGATACTCTAAGACAGAGTGTCATACTTGGTTCGTTCCCGGCGTCATATCGCCAGTTTGTCATGTACTTCAGCATGAATGGGATTCACTGTTCTTACCGTGAGTTGCATAGGATGCTCCTCACAGCATAGGAATATTTGAAGAATGGAGTTCTGACTCGCCTTCCGAAACCTACTCCACTTTATGCTTCATCCCAATCCAAGTCGAAGGGAAGAAGACAAAAGGAAAGAATAAGAAATGTTTTAATATTCCTCCACATGCTAAGGTAGCGAAGCCCAATAGAGCTTCTAAAGATAAGTGCCACCACTGCCAGAAAGTCGGGCACTGGAAAAGAAACTGTCCGGACTACCTCGTACAGATAAGAAGGGAAAAAACATCGACATCAGGTACTTTTATTTTTCCTATTATTGATATCTCATTGGCTTATGAAGCTATGACATCTAATTGGATTTTAGATTCTGCTTGTCCTATTCACATTTGTAATACGTTGCATGTGCTGACGAAAAGTAGACGGCTGAAATCTGGGGAGATGCAGTTGCGATTCGGGAGTGGCGACTCTCTGGATGCGGTTGTAGTGGGCTTATGCGAGATTCTCTTATCCAGTGGGGGACTTTTGTTAAATGACTGTTATTTTGTGCCAGGATGTGTGGCGAATATTATGTCACTTTTGTATTAGATACTGAAGGATATAATGTAAATATTAAGAATCGTTCTTTATATTGATATAATATAAATAATATTCAGATCATTTGTTGTCCAAATGAGCATGGTCATTACATATTGCGTACCTCACAAGATATCTTTAATACTGGAATTAATAAACGTAAATTATCTGATATAAATAATAATGAACTATGGCACGTGAGGTTGGGTCATATAAGCATGAAATGCCTAACCCAGTTGGTTAGGAATGGTTTGATATATGATCTCACCATTGAACCTTATCCAACTTGTGAATCTTACATTTGGGGTAAGATGACCAAAGTCCCATTTTCGGGTGTTGGACACCGAGCCACTGACTTATTAGAACTCGTACATTCTAATGTATATGGTCCTATGAGTCAGACTCAACACAGTGATTTTTCATACTTCATCATCTTTACCGATGATGTGTCACGGTACGGTTATGTTTATCTGATGAAACATAAATCGAAAACCTTTGAAAAGTTCAAAGAATTTCGAATGAAGTAGAAAAACAGACTGGTCAATATATTAAATGCCTTCGATCTGATCGAGGCGGTGAATATATTAGTGGAGAGTTCATTGATTATTTAAAGGAGAATGAGATTCTCGCTCAATATACTCCTTCAGGTACTCCGTAGCACAATAGAGTGTTAGAAAGGAGAAATCAGACATTATTGGATATGGTCCGATCGATGTTGAGTTATACAGATTTTCCCAATTACTTATGGGGTTATGCTCTTTTAACTGTCGTTTATCTCCTGAATAAGATTCTTTCTAAAGTTGTTCATACGACTCCATATAAGATATGAACCGATAGGAAAATCTTAATTATGTTAAGATTTGGGGTTGTTCTGCATACGTTAGGATGGTTCAGCAGAATTAGATTTTGCCTCGAGGACAGAAGTTTAGGTTTGTTGGATATCCTTCAAATACGAAAGGATATTTGTTTTATGATACCGAGCATCAAAATGTGTTTGTATCTCACTTCGTAAAATTTCAAGAGATAGAATTTTTGTCTGAAGGTGGTGATCATAGACAAGTTGAACTTGATGAAGTACAAACTAATACCAATGAACCAACGGAGGAACCTGAATTTCAAGAAGATGAAGAATCTTCAACATACACACTCCGTAGGTCAAAAAAGGTATCTAGACCTCCTAAACGCTTGTATTTAATACAAGAAAAGAGTCTCGATGTTCTCTTAGTTGAAGAGACTGACCCTTTTACCTATAGAGAATTGATGTTAGACATCGACTCCGTGATGTGGCAAGGTGCCATGAAATCCGAGTTAGACTCAATGCATGAGAATCATGTTTAGAACTTGGTTCCGCTTCCTGAAGGAATTGTTCCTATCAATTGTAAATGGATTTACTAGAGGAGGCGCGGACCCAACAGAAAGGTTGAAATCTTTAAGGCCCGACTAGTAGCTAAAGGTTACTCTCAGCGACCTGGTGTCGATTACGATGAAACCTTTTCGTCAGTTGTGATGCTAAAGTCTATAAGGATTTTTTGTCTATTACCACACACTATGATTACGAGATTTGGAAAATGGATGTCAAAACAGATTTTCTAAATGGATTTCTTGATGAAGAAATCTATATGGAATAGCCGGAGGGTTTTGCATCAAGCGAGAACTCGGGCATGGTATGCAAGCTGAAGAAGTCCATTTATGGACTTAAATAGGCTTCACGAAGTTGGAATTTTGATTCGACGAGATAATCAAATTGTCTAGTTTTTTCAAGAATTCGGAAGAATCGTGTGTGTATAAGAAGTCCAATGGGATTATGGTGGTATTTTTAATTCTCTATGTTGAAGACATCCTGATCATTGGAAATGATATCGGGATGATGCAAGGCGTCAAAGCTTACCTCTGTAAGAATTTCTCCATGAATGACCTGGGTAAAGCTTCTTATGTCTTAGACATAAAACTGTATAGAGATAGAGAAATGAAGCTTATTGGGTTATCTCAATCAACATAAATTGATAAGATCTTAGAACGGTATAATTTTGGTAACTATAAGACAACAAACATATCGTTCAGACATGACTTAAATCTTTCAAAGAAGATGTGTCCACAAAAAGAAGATGAGAAGATTAGAATGTCTTGGTACGCCTCCTTGTGAACGTGCCAAAGTTGTCACAACGAGAAACAACCAGAACCGAATGAGTGATCGACAATGAGTTGTCTACCTAATGAATATTCGTAGGCGAGAACGTGCCAAAGCTGTGAGCTGAAATATATTCATGGGGTCCACCTTTCACTATTATGTTATGATTTGATTATCACATTTTTTGTATTCTGTCTGGGGATTACAGTTTTGCATGAAATAATAGGAGAGGCATTTTTAGATTAAAAATCTATGATCTATTTATTGTTTTTGATATAATATGAAACAATTTTATCTGTTAAAAGTTGATTCGCTGTCTATTTGATAGATTTGTGATGGCGGCACCTTCGACCAATCTTTTTGCTCGTATGCTTGATGCGAATAAGTTTAAGGGCGCTGAGAACTTTGCGGATTGGGATATGGATTTGAGGATAGTCCTCGGATCCGAAAATTTGGGATACAATTTGGAAGGTCCACTACCACTTGTTATATCAGAGGATGCATCGCCTGAAGAGATTGAGACTTTCCGTAAATGGAAAGATGATGATTTAATGGTTAAATCATTCATTCTCAGTTCTATTTTTTCTGAAATGAAGAGGCAATAATTTGATATGCACGATGCATATAGCATGATGACACAACTTCGTGAATTGTTCATGAACCAGGAACAGGTCGTGGTTCATAGAGTTGCAAGGGAACTGGTCCATTCTAAACTTGATGAGGGGCAGGCTGTGAGCACACATGTGCTTCATTTGATCAATTTGATCGAGCTATTGAGGCGCAATGATTTCCCTCTCAATGATACTCTAAGACAGAGTGTCATACCTGGTTCGCTTCCGGTGTCATATCACCATTTTGTCATGTACTTCAACATGAATGGGATTCACTACTCTTACCGTGAGTTGCATAGGATGCTCCTCACAGCATAGGAAGATTTGAAGAAGGGAGTTCTGACTCCTGTTCTGAAACCTACTTCATTTTCCGCTTCTTCCCAATCCAAGTCGAAAGGGAATAAGATAAAAGGAAAGAAGAAGAAAGGTTTCAATACTCATCCGCATGCTAAGGTAGCGAAGCCCAAGAGAGCTTCTGAAGATAAGTGCCACCACTGCCAAAAAGTCAGGCACTGGAAAAGAAACTGTCCAGAATACCTCGCACAGATAAGGAGGGAAAGAGCATTGACATCAGGTACTTTTATTTTTCCTATTATTGATATCTCAATGGCTTTTGAAGCTATGACATCTAATTGGATTTTAGATTCTGCTTGTCCTAATCAAATTTGTAATACGTTGTAGGTGCTGACGGGAAGTAGACTGCTGAAATCTGGGTAGATGCAGTTGCGATTCGGGAGTGGCGACTCTCTGGATGCGGTTGCAGTGGGCTTATGCGAGATTCTCTTATCCAGTGGGAGACTTTTATTAAATGACTATTATTTTGTGCCCGGATGTGTGGCGAATATTATGTCACTTTTTGTATTAGATACTGAATGATATAATGTAAATATTAAAAATCGTTCTTTGTATTGATATGATAGAAATAATATTCAGATCATTTGTTGTCCAAATGAGCATGGTCATTACATATTGCGTACCTCACAAGATATCTTTAATACTGGAATTAATAAACTTAAATTATCTGATATAAATAATATTGAACTATGGCACGTGAGGTTGGGTCATATAGGCGTGAAACGCCTAACCCAGTTGGTTAGGAATGGTTTGATACATGATCTCACCATTGAACCTTATCCAACTTGTGAATCTTACATTTGGGGTAAGATGACCAAAGTCCCATTTTCGGGTGTTGGACACCGAGCTACTAACTTATTAGAACTCGTACATTCTAATGTATATGGTCCTATGAGTCAGACTCCACACAGTGATTTTTCATACTTCATCATCTTTACCGATGATGTGTCACGGTACAGTTATGTTTATCTGATGAAACATAAATCGAAAACCTTTGAAAAGTTTAAAGAATTCTGAAATGAAGTAGAAAAACAGACTAGTCAATATATTAAATGCATTCGATCTGATCTAGGCGGTGAATATATGAGTGGAGAGTTCATTGATTAGTTAAAAGAGAATGAGATTCTCGCTCAATATACTCATTCGGGTAATCCGCAGCACAATGAAGTGTCAGAGAGGAGAAATCAGACATCATTGGATATGGTCTGATCGATGTTGAGTTATACAAATTTTCCCAATTACTTTTGGGGTTATGCTCTTTTAACTCCCGCTCATCTCCTGAATAAGATTCCTTCTAAAGATGTCTCTATGACTCCATATAAGATATGAACCGGTAGGAAACCGAATCTTAGTTATGTTAAGATTTGGGGTTGTCCTGCATACGTCACAATGGCTCAGCAGAATTAGCTTTTAC
>SKCR01037781.1:0-68310 GCA_019454045.1 Zanthoxylum bungeanum
TAATTTCTTTAATTTTTGTTGGTTTCTCATTAAATTGACAATCTAGAAACCTTGATCACTGAAACATTTCCTTATGATCAATCTATCCAAATTTCATCAAACTCTAAAATCCCCTAATCGACCTAAAATCCTAATTTTCAAATTCTCTATCACCCGAGGAATTTCTTAGGCCCTGCCCTGCCTAGGTGCTAGGCCCGGGGCTGCCGCTTGACTAGCACCTAGCGGGCTTTAGAACACCTTATAGAAGTTAATATTTTGTGTCAGTTTCACATATAGACAAACAACATTGCAAACTTGATAATGGGTGTGAGCCTTCTACTAGTTAATGTATTTAACTGCATTCATGTTACCCCATGATCATAAAGTTTGCAAATTCTCATCACTTGAATTTTTTTTTTCTAAGTTAAGTATAGGGGCTCTGTTCTTGTCATTTAGTGTAATGTATGTTGTGACTTGGTTTTGATAGGTTTTTGCTGTAAGGAGTGTCCTTCAGAGGCCCATAAGTTTAATTCAAGGTCCACCTGGCACAGGAAAAACTGTCACTTCTGCAGCGATTGTATATCACATGGCCAAACAAGGTCAAGGCCAGGTAAGCTCTTTTACATCTTTTATTTTACATGTTTGTATTATATATATCAATCATTTGATGATTTATACTTTTATCAGGTTTTGGTGTGTGCTCCAAGTAATGTGGCCGTTGACCAACTAGCTGAAAAGATAAGTGCCACTGGGTTAAAGGTAATGAAGGAAAACCTTTCTTTGAAATTGTAACAAATTACCAAATTATCCTATATTTTGATTTGGTAACTTTGTTTCCTTGCTGTTTTCTGCCTTTTGTAAGAGATGTTATATTGTAAATTTTATTTATTGACTACAAGAGAGCTGTGATGCGACTAGAAGATAAAAATCAATAGTAGTAGATGAGTCAAACATGATTATGATGGTTGTTATTATCATCGCTATAATTATTTATTACCATTATAATTGTCTTCTGTCATCATTTTTCATACCATAGTTTTGTTGCACATGTGCATACTGGCCATATAATATCTTTGAAGCTTGTACTGTTATAGCTTCGTTAAACTAGCCAACAAAATTTACTATTCTCATTATCATGCAATAAATATACATGTATATATTATTACGTCATCATTTCATTTAAAAAGTTGAATTATTTTTATGGAAATCAATTTGTTAAATCGTTTCATTTTCTCAAGGTTGTTCGACTTTGTGCAAAATCAAGGGAAGCTGTAAGTTCTCCAGTTGAGCATTTAACCCTTCACTATCAGGTTTGTCAACTACTTGGCATATTTTAAATGTTCATTTACTTGTCTTTCCCCTGTAGCATTATTCATATTAACGATGGCTCATTTCAGGTTCGACATCTTGACACATCCGAGAAGAGTGAGCTTTACAAGTTACAACAATTGAAAGATGAACAAGGTCATCTTATTATTTTTTTGCTACAAATATAAGTTGTGGTTGCTTATTGGGGCTGTTATAGTGATTGTTAAGCAATAATTGGCTTGTATCACAAAGCTGATTCAAGAAACCATTATTTGGGTCTGGAGTTGTATATTTTTCTGTTCATTCTTTTCAGTACAAGATGTGTGTGTGTGTGTAGCCTGAGGCAGCCCGGGGTTTTACCTGCTCTGCTTAAGCCCGGATCAGGTGGTTTGGCGGTGAGATTTCCAAATATATATATATAGGGAGAGAATTAGGTCCGGACCAAACCCCGCTAAAAGACAAAAAAACACATTTCGATGTATTGAAAACTGCAATTTTTTTAATTTGTTTTTTAGCGTCTCGCAATGCATGTTTTTTTTGTTTTTAGCTTGGTCCTGACCTGATTCTCTCCCTATATATATATATATATATATATATTAAAATTTCCTGCTGACATATCACTTGCATGATATGATTGGTAAAATAAGGTTTGTGCTTGCTCAGGCTGGAAAAGCAAATTTGAAATAGAAAGTATGATTCTTTTGGCATATGCAGCTAGGAGTGTAATTGGGTTGAAGTTTTTTGAATACTCAAGTTAGGTTTGGTATGCGTTTTTATGTTGTAGATGAGTTAACACATTTCTGTTGGTTATTCTCGTATATAGTAGCAAAATGTTAAGCACATGAAATGTCCTCTGCTTACCTCATTAGACTGTCAATTCTCTAATAGGAGCACACTGAAAGAATGTAGAGACAGGGAAGCACGGATACTAGTGACGAGCTTCAGGGATATTTTCCCTTTTGACTGTCTCATTCCTCATTTTTCCAATTCTCAAAACAATTTTTTTGTTTGCAGATTACATGTTTATTGTTATATTTATAGAACACTGATAATTACTAATTTTTTTCTTGTAGAGTAAATTTGAAGTTTTAGATTGTTTGCTAAAATGCTTGGAAATTTCTCCATGTACATTAAAGACCATTTATGTTTATTATTCGTTTTATTATTACTTGACGCATTTTGTTCAACTAGGGTGTTGGCAAGGATTTATTCACTTGCCCTGCTTCATTAACTGACTTTTCAATTTCGCTCTATTTAGTGGGACAATGTGTATTAAATCACAAACTGAAGTAGACCATCTCCTTGGCTAATGGTTTTTTATTATTTTTTCCCGCAAAATATTTACAGGAGAATTGTCTAGCAGTGATGAGAAAAAATACAAAGCACTTAAGAGGGCAACAGAAAGGGAAATTTCACAGAGTGCCGATGTCATTTGTTGCACATGTGTTGGTGCTGGAGATCCTCGATTGTCGAACTTTAGGTTTCGCCAGGTTGAATACCTTCCAAGTGAACTTCTTTTTATCATCAAACACTCGATATGCTTACTCTCATTTTTCTGTTCCAGGTACTTATTGATGAGTCTACTCAGGCAACGGAACCTGAGTGTCTTATTCCGTTGGTACTTGGAGCAAAGCAGGTACTTATGATTTTATTTTATATTATAATTTAGACTTTATTCCATACATAGCATCTAATAAGAAATTTTATATTAGGTGGTTCTTGTCGGTGATCATTGCCAGCTCGGTCCAGTCATTATGTGCAAGAAAGCTGCTCGTGCTGGACTTGCCCAATCTCTCTTTGAGCGCCTTATATTGCTTGGTTTGAAACCAATTAGATTGCAGGTGATTATTATTCTTTTTTGTTTTAGGCATGGTCTGCCAGGTTTGGGATTTGTAGTGATGTATCCTGATGCCTCATTTATAGTTTGAGATGGGATTGTTTGCTTTGTGTTTTGCACCGTTGCCTTTTAATAACATTGGAAGATTGCTGCAATCATCAGGATTTTGTTTCTCATGTATGGACATATATATGTGTAGCCTGTAGGAGTGTACAACTATGCAATATCTCTAGTATTTTTAATGCACATGCTTAACAATTAACAGGTACAGATTAAATGATTTATATTTGTCAACTGGTTTTTATTTTTTTCTATAGCATGAATGTAATGCTGGAATAATGTCGTGTTCTCTTTTCCATTTAAAACGTGTAATGCTATTTACTTAGTTTTGATAAAAATAATTATGTATCAAGAATCTTTTAAGGTTGCGATTGCACATTATATGGTACATTTCTATGTGATATATTTCTGTCCCCTGAATTTCAGGTTCAATATCGTATGCACCCGTGCCTGTCAGAATTTCCTTCTAACAGCTTCTATGAAGGCACGTTGCAGAATGGTGTAACTATCAATGAAAGGCAATCATCAGGGATTGATTTTCCTTGGCCTGTGCCTAATCGCTCCATGTTCTTTTACGTCCAGGTATTATAGTAGTCCACAGATTAAATGGTATTATGATGTTTTGGTTTCATCACTACTAAGTTAAGAAGAATCATGCATTCGTCGTTATTGAGCTTGCTTTAAAAAGTTCATCATTACCTGCCTGGATGTAATCCAAATATTTGGATATTACGTTTTAACAAAATTTAAGTGGCACATTTCCTGTTGGTTTTTCTTAATTTCCTCAGTTTTCTGTATAACTGTGCAATCTTGACTTAAAAAGCAACAGATTTATAGATTTGTTTGGTTGCGAAAAACATCATATAGTGATTTTGATGTCATATGGAATATTTTTTTGGGCCGTTCTTTTGTGGTTCTTAGTATTAATCTGAGTTTATGTTTTATTATCTGAATTGTACTAGATGGGACAAGAGGAGATAAGTGCCAGTGGAACATCATATCTAAATCGGACAGAGGCTGCAAACGTTGAAAAGATTGTAACTACTTTCTTGCGGAGTGGTGTTGTCCCTAGCCAGGTATATCCATGGAACTTCTTCTTAAGCTTATATTTGATTGAAGTTCCAATATGTGTTCTGGCAGTCTAAATAAGTTTTACCATTTTACAGATTGGGGTGATCACACCATATGAGGGACAGAGAGCATATATTGTGAACTATATGTCAAGGAATGGTGCTCTCAGACAGCAATTGTACAAGGAAATTGAGGTAATAAAGAGGTTTTAAGAGCAAGTTAATGACATTTCACCTTTTGTTGCATGGCAATATAATTTATGAATTTTACAGGTTGCAAGTGTTGATTCATTTCAAGGAAGAGAGAAAGATTACATTATCTTGTCTTGCGTGAGGAGTAATGAACATCAGGTTGGTTGATTTTCTGAGTATAAATGTCTCTGTCCAAAGCTTGGTGATAGGTGTTTTATTGCACTTTTTCATGCTTGTTGGATTTATTTATTTAATTTTTTAATTTTAACTTTAATTTGCCCATATGGAATCGTTTTGTTTAATTTGATTCTTTGAAGGATAAGCAAATCCAAGTGTAATGAGTGCCTTTTTCCTTGGTGGATTTGATTTACTTAGCCCTAAACATTAATTTGCTTATATTTGCAGATATAGATGTATGGTCTAGGTAAAATAGAACAATCGTTGATGAACTTACTGGATGTGATAATATCCATATAAATTTTGCATGATGTGATTCCTCTCTCTCTCTCTCTCTATATATATATAAATATGCGTCTATCTCTCAATCTCGATATTCTTCTCTTTCTTCCCCAAACTACATGAGCGATTCGTCCTATAGTTTAGGTTTTTAGTTATTCTGATGGTTCAAATGAAAATTTATTGGTGTAGGGATTTATGGTAGCTCAGACGCTTTATCTCCTAATGCTTTATGAAGATTAAAGGGACATTTTAAGTACCCTTTGGTTCATCACGCCCTTTCTTATAATCTATCTATTTTTAGGATAAGAAATTTTTTGTTTTAGTTTAACCAATGAGAGGGCTGAGATGGAAATTTAGCATATAAGTCTGTGCTTAAGTTAAAATTTTAAAATCCTTATTAATGTTTAAAGTTACAAAGAAGTTACATCTTCTAAAATATTTTCCCATGTTACTGGTCACGAGTTAAGAATAATTGCAACAAGAAGAAATGCAAAAATATGGATCAAGGAGTCATTTACAAAGTAGCTGTGGTTGAGGGTACCATGGAAGTGGGCAGATTTAATTTTAGACTGTAGGAGTGGCTGTCAGAATTGCCCTTTTAAATTATGCAACATTCATGAAATTCATTGTCGAGAATATATTGTGTTTGTGTAACTCCTGATTATGATTAATCTGGTTCTAGCTGGAGGAATCATTTTCAGTATTGGTTTAAAAAAAGAATTGTGACCTTGAAAAATAAAAGCCTACATATTAGCTGGGTGAGAGAAAGATGGTAGAAGGCAGGGATATTGATTTGCAACAAATAGATCATGTAGGCGGTGCTCAATGAGTTTGAGTTTAATGTTTATTATTTAATTGCTACGCCTTTTCCATTTGACTTCCACTTTTGTTATTTTCAAGTATGATGTTTTTCTTAGGGCTAACAGTTACTGGTCAAGAATTGTCACTGGTTATTTTTATGGGATTATAGCTACTTAGTAGAACATTAGTTTTTAACTTCTTGTTACAATGTTTAATAAATCATGTTCTGCATCAGTGCATGACTGCTCTACCCTTCATTTCAGGGAATTGGATTTCTTAATGATCCTCGAAGGCTCAATGTTGCTCTAACACGTGCTCGATATGGTATTGTCATCCTGGGAAACCCTAAAGTTCTGAGCAAACAACCCCTCTGGAACGGCCTATTGATGCACTATAAGGCATGTCCTGTCTGTGCTTGCTGTAGTCATGCTCCTGATAGAAAGATTTCATTGGACTCTTTATGTTACATTCTATGCTGTCAAAGGTGGGCAAGGCATTTGATAGTTCAACTAGCCCAAGCGCTCCCTAAGCACCGCCTTTGACCAATCAAAGAGCGGGTCGACTAGTCAAAAATGTAGAATTTGATCTAATATATAAAGAATCACAACTTACAATACCTAAGGTGCTGCTCAAGTGCCGCAGGTGGCCGTTTGAAAAACCGCCCTAAGCGGCGCCTTTGACAGCATAGGTTACATTCTTTGATATGGAATGCAACTGTCACTGATACAGCAGGTGGAATGTGGTGCTTATTTTGGTAATCAAGTTTGAGTTGTGTGTCATACCGGCATCATTCTTCATTTTTTCAACTTCCTCTTTTAGAAGTATATAAAGATTTTTTAGTTTTGCTTAAAATTGGTTTGTCTGTGTTTTTTCAGATGATTACTATTTCTATTTTTATATTAAAACATTATCTGCTCATATATGGTCCATAGGAACATGAGTGCTTGGTCGAGGGACCTCTTAACAACTTGAAGCAGAGCATGGTTCAATTTCAGAAGCCCAAAAAGGTATGATTGAATGAAAGGAACTAAGTGGCTGATCTGCCTGCAATTGGTTTATGGGCATTGTCTTTTGTAGATGTTTCCATTCTTCTTGATATGATTTCATTAGGAAGCAGTTTGTAAGTGAACGTGAAATGATGTGAAACTTTTTGTATATTGACATAGATTTACAATGACCGAAGACTTTTCTTTGGCGCTGGGCCTGGAATTGTGTCAAATGATATCTCGGCTTCTAGCCCTAATGCTGATAGAAGAGGCAGTCGTGCTAGGGGTATGCAATTGCTAGTCTATTAAATCTTGAACTTTTGATGATTCTTTTTAGTTGTGTATATTATGTTTGTAAAGTCATGAATATGCTGTATGCTTCAAATCAGGGTAGATTATGGTCTTAGAACATAGTTGGTGAGAAAATGTTGATATAGTTCTTCCCAGCTTATTTTACTATTCATATTATAATGTATTTTAGTAGTGCATATTGAGTGATTGTTTTTTTAAATTACAGGTTATATCCCACCTGGTCCACCCAATGGTACACATAAACCTGGAATGCATCCTTCAGGGTTCCCTATGCCTCGTGTGCCTCTTCCACCATTTCAGGGTGGTCCCTCTTCTCAGCCATATGCTATTCCAAGTCGTGGAGCTGTTCATGGACCGGTTGGAGCTGTTCCCCATGTCCCTCCGGCAGGAAGTAGGGGTTTTGGAGCTGGGCATGGGAGTGCTGGTGCTCCTATTGGCAGTCATCTCCAGCACCAACAGAACACTCAGCAACCCATTGGAACTATTGGGTCTACTTTCAACTTTCCTTCACTTGAGAATCCAAATAGCCAACCATCTGCGGCTGGCTCACTAACACAGCCTGGATTTTTTAACAATGTTCGTACCTTTCTCAAAAACTTCTGATCTTCAATTATATCCGGGTTCTTTATTTATTATTTTTTTTAAAAAATAATCTTATCTAGATATCATGATATCCTGAATATGTATGTTCTGTGTGACAGATGCCAGTTCAAGGGCCAAGTCAAACATTTCATGATGGATTTTCCGTGGGAGGCATGTCTCAGGTATTGATACCATGCATAACAAGTCTGTTTTCGATTTTTTATTTTTCGCTGTTCATTTTAGATGTCTTGTACTTATCATCGACAGGACTTGTTGGGTGATGACTTCAAAAGTCAGGGATCACATGTTCCTTATAATGTTGCTGACTTCTCCACACAGGTATTACTCTTATAATGTGACTGACCTCTCTACACTGGTATTACTTTTGAATGTTTAGGCACCATATGGTAATTGTTAGCAAAATGGGGTGGGGTGGATGGTTTGTTCTGTTTTTTTCTTTGTGGTTGGATTGACTTAAGAATTTACTTACTGCCTGGTACATTCATTTAATTTTCAATTCTACATGAATAAAGTCTATTTAGAAAGTTTACTCGAAGCAAATATAGGGTTTCTAGAAATGGTAAGAACTCATGTCAAAATGTGTTTCATTAGCAAATGAGGTACTTTCAGCATTATGAGTTGCATTGCAGAAAATTTCGGGTTGACTAAATTGTACTATTTAAAGTCTTTTATAGTTTTCTCTCAATAGACTATAGTCCCCGACCTACTTGACTTGTTACCTGCTTAACAGGCTTCTCAAAGTGGATATGCTGTCAATTATGTTACACAAGGAGCTCAAGGTGCCTTTCCTGGGAACTTCTTAAACCAGAATTCTCAAGCGGGATATTCTCGTTTTGGTAGTGGGAATGATTTTATGTCTCAGGTTTGATCTGAATTGCCATCGTTTTCTTAAGTTTAATCACTGTGGTTTTGTTTCTCAACCTAATTTCTGCTGTCTCTCAGGACTACATGGCACATGGGTCACAAGGTCTATTTACTCAGGTTGGCTTTAATGAGCCCACACAAGATGATGCATGGCAGAGCCAATTTGGTGTGGCCAATCCTAATGCACTTCAGACTCAGGTTTTTCCTTCTAGCAGTTGACGAGAGATTGTCACATAGTAAACTCATCCAAGTGAAAAAATCTTTTGGCCACCAAAAAATCATCCGCTGAAACATGCAACCCTATATAGCAGGGAGTGTTCTATAGAGGATCTGATTTGACCAAAACGGTTACAGCGTTCTGCCTCTGTTAATTTGGCCTATTTTTATTTGTCTTAGTGACTAGCTGTTCTCTTTAGTAGCAGGTATAAATGTTTCCAATTCTTTTGCAGGGCTTGATGAACTCTCTCTACTCTCAGCCCTTCGCCCACTACAACACTCAACCACCAAATTTGCAGCCTTCACAACAGCAGCCTCAACAGGGCCAGGGCTCCCAAATCCAGAAAACCCACTATAATGGTTGAGAGGCTAGAGGTGTTTATTTTTTTTGAAGTGACGGGTTATAGTCTTTCCATTCGACAACTTGTTTTGTGCTGTCATGTGTGCCCAAATTTCTCTGCCTTAAAAATGGAGGTTTGCAGGGTTTGAAGCCAGAGTTTTGATCATCCCCATAATCCATGGAGATGATTGCTATGGATCTAGAAAGATGGATGCTGCCTGCTTGATATACGGCAAAAGCCCATTTCCCATTTTTATACGTGGCATTACCACCTGATGTTTTTGTACAGCAGCATGCAGAGGAAAGCCGGTTAACCCTTTGAGCTTCGTCGTGACATGTAAGTATTGAATATACAGTCTATGATAGAATGTGTAACCAGTTGAAGTACTGTCGCCATAGATATTGTTGGTAAATATAAAATTTGAAATTGGGTTTGTCTGGAAGGCTTGCTTGGTTCTGAATTGTGTTGTGAACTGGTGTGATTTTTCATTTTGACTTTTCCTTGTTACTGTCTAGAATTGTTTTATTGTTCTTCGAGTTACAAGTCAAAGTCGAAGTAGTTACTATAGGGGTGTTTTATTTGACTTGGGATCCATGTTAAGCAGAGTTTGTGCTGAGCACTAGATTAATAGTCAGGAAATAAGTGAGACTCACTTAACATTCATATTAGATAAATCTTATCCATTGATTTAGTATTCATCACAAATTCAGTTTAGCATTAAATTCTGATCAGTTTTATTTTCTCTTAAGTGTGAGCTTTTATATTTCTCCTAGTAAGAAAATCACAGCAATTGAGAATGTTGAGTTGGAATATCTTCCAATCCTCTTAACATACTCCTGAGACTTGGCAAAGCGCAGTTAAAAATAGAAAAATACAAAAAAAATAGTTTGCCAATCTTAGCTTAACCTTTACAAATTCATGGATACATTCGAAAACAATACAAAAATTTCCTAAAATTTGATTTTAATAGGCAACGATAGACGGCAATCGCGGCAACAGGAGTGGTCGGAGAAAACCGACGGTGAGAATTTTTATTTTTTAAAGATAAACAAAAATAGAAAACTAACGGTGAGAATTTTTATTTTTTAATGATAAACAAAAATAATGTTAAAATTGTAGGAACAATAATATGAAATATTAGACAATGATGTCATCTTTACATCAAATATGATACAAAATTAAATTTTACCGCAATATAAGTAGCGATGATAATCGAGATATTTTGTCCGATCAAGAATGAAAAATTATTTCGAATTTTGGATTTCTAATCAAATTATTCGAGATTTAGAACATTTTAGGCCAAATTTGAGATTCGAGATAAATTTTTCATTCCAAATTTTGGTTTAATTTTTATTCGGGACAATTTTCAATATTGAATTACAAGCTAAATATTACGGAATCTCAATCGAGATTTGATATTTTTTTATCAACCCTAAACCTATACAAAATGTTGAATTATAATGCAGCAAATTAAGCAAACCCTTGGGCCCGGGGTTTGGATTAGCTTTGAATTTTTTTTATTATAATTAATATATCAAAATAAATTTATAATATGTTGACGACTGTTTTTCGTTTCAAGGGTAAATAAATGAATTCACCCCTCGAACAAACCTCTATCGAATAGTGAATTTATTTGGTTAGTAGGGAACTGCACAAGTTTAGCAAGCAGACAAGATAAACATATAGTTTGTTGGAGTTTGTGCTTGGAGCGCCGATCCGAATAATATATTATACATTATATTTTATTATTTATTAATAAAATAAATATATTTTCTTTTCAAACCTTATTAATGGTAATGTCACAATGAATATTAGATTGATATATAAATATACTGAGAATGACATCGACCTTAAAATAGTCTTATAGTAATATTGGATACTGCTTTGTCTGAGACATTGGGATAATATTACTATTATAAACCACTCTTAAAGTAAATATTCATAATCGTTGGTTTTGGAATACAGTCGAATTCCTATAACCTAGAAGACTAACACATGTCGTATATTGGAATTAGAGTTCCAATGGTTTAACCTAATGTACCATGAGCAAGGGAAGCTCGTATAGACATGTGGATATTTGTTGGAGCGAATACTGAATATTTACATGTGATTCGTAATAGTTGGAAGTACACAACATCGTTAATAGGAATCTCCTCGAGTCAGGTAGCATATGCAATCTTTTGACTATAAGATAACATTGATTTTGTATCTGATCCTCCACACTTTGATGCCATATATGTCAGAGACTTTTCATGGTCTGACCGCTAGATGTTCGTTGGGTGTGGACCGATGCACTCGTTAATCAAGTGCGTATCAAGATAGGATCCGTCGGTCCGTATGTGTACCATAAAAGGCTTAGGTATCCATGTGAGTAAGTCACGATTCTTAAGACTTTTGCCAAAGCCGATCACCTAGGGTGGATCGCATATATCAGCAATGGTGTTCTGATTAGTTGTAAAGAATCGTGGACATGTTGACAATATGAGATGTGCGCCTCGAAAACTTGACGATGTAATATATATTTCCTAAGCACAACTCAGATAGCCTATGACGGAGGGATTGTTAAACATATGTGATGACCTCGACTTGTATAGTTCAGAAAGGTCGTTCATGTTCTTCGCGAATTCAGAGGTGGCCGGAAATGCGTACATATAAGTTAGGCTCAAATGACGAACGTGTCTGAACTTAAAAAGTCCCACAATATGAAGTATACTCGTTGATCACTTGGGAAGCCGATAATATTTGATATTATAAACTAAAATAATTAAGTGTTATTGGATAATATTAATTATTTACTTTGACCCAATTGGATTAATCCAAAATCACACAAGGGCTTTGTTGCAATATCATAAATATCTCTACCATTGGAGGATATTTTGGAAATTACAAATATGTAATTATAGGTGTATTTGTCTTCATTTAATTGGATTAAATCAAAGTGGTAGATAATGAACTAATCCATTTGTTAAATTTTATCTAGATTTAATTGGATTAAATCAAAATAGTAGGCAAATGTGATTAGTCACACCTAATTATACATATTTGGACAAATTAGATTAAGCCCACCTAAAAGTTGATTAGAACTTTTATTAATTAAAAATTACATAAGTTTTGCTATAAAAGACAAGCTTGAGCAAGTTTTTTATTAAGCTTGAGCTTAAGAAAGTTAAGCTTGTGAAAGCTAAAACAAGCAAGATTTAGAAATATTAGCTTAGGTAAAAGAAGTGTTTGGAGAAGTTTTGGAAGTTCTCTACAATATTTCAACAAGGAGAAATCAAGATTGGATTTTGGAGTCAAGCTTGCTAACTTTGGAAGTTCTCCACAACATTTCAACAAGGAGAAGAAGATTGGATCTTGGATTCAAGCTTACTAGGTAAGTTTGATCTTCTCTAAAACTATTTTTTCATTAGTGAGTTATTATTAGTGAAATATATAGTGATGTGTTATATATTGGATATAT
This sequence comes from Zanthoxylum bungeanum, assembly GCA_019454045.1. Lineage (NCBI taxonomy): Eukaryota > Viridiplantae > Streptophyta > Magnoliopsida > Sapindales > Rutaceae > Zanthoxylum > Zanthoxylum bungeanum. Next base: position 12,489 of record SKCR01037781.1, read on the forward strand.
AATAACATAGCTTGATGTTGAAACTAGGCTAATAATTGTGTACGTATGCTTTGGAAGTATAAACATAATTTGCTTGTGATTGAGTCAAAATATTTATGTTGGATATAGACATAAAATTAGAGTTTGGAACTCCAATTGATAGCTTGAAGGTATGACTACTATATGTTATATAACATGTGTTATGATTGATTTTGAAATTGAAATTTATTTGGGTGTTTTTTTTTTAAAATGTGTTTAAGGTTTTAAGAAATTAAAATATTTAAAAAAAAAATGAAATTATGGTCAAAAATCTCAAGAGGGCTGCATTGCAGCGTGTGCTGCAGGTAACGCATAGGCGCTGGGCGCGCACCAAGTGCACATGGTCTAGTTTTATCCCAATTTAATTTTTCTGGACTCCGATTTATCCTTGATTTTTCCCTAAACACTCGTAATGGAATATGGTATTTCATTAAAATATTTAAAAATACATCCATGCTCAATTACCACGGGTTAGACCCATTTCCACTGCGCGGGGCACCCAATCTGACCCTAAGGGTCCCACAACTGCCCCAACTGAACAGTATCAGAGCAGTTCTTAACCACACAACACGTGATACATGTTTGACATATTTTTGAATCTATGCCTCTATAATTTTAATTTAATTATGCATAAGTTATATTGGATATGCATTGCATGTTTTGAATTAAAATATTAATTTGGCCCAAGTTGGTTAATGACTGGATTGTCATAAATCTCTCATGATTAGGTGATTACTTTATTTTAAGTAATAATATTAATAATGTTAGAGCATTATTGGATGATCGGTCTTGTCAATACGGAGATGAATGAGTTCTTACTACTTATGCCCAATACCGTCATTATTGTGAGGATATAAGTGCTCGGAACTTAGGTCGCTCCGGTAAAATAGTAGATGTAGCATGATGAGTTAACATAGTCACCCAATACTGTTATTATTGTGAGGGTCCACTTACGATGATCATTAGTGCTCATTGTCAACTACACACCTGGAACACGTCTTAATTCAATACCGTCATTATTGTGAGGATAAGAAATAGTTCAAGACCAAACTTAGGAGTCACATGAATGTGACTGACCTTTGAGGTCTACCTAATGAGTTTATAAAGACCAAGACTGTCATTATTGTGAGGCTGGAGTAAATGTCATAGGATCCACTTCCCGTTATGAAATTTTAATTGATTTCTATTATTCCGTTAAAGGGAGATTACAGAATTACGTAAAATAGTGGGAGGCACTAATAGATTTAAAATCCATAATTGTATTAGTATTTTTATATTGAAATGAAAAATATTATGCTAGTGTTTAATTATTGTCTTGTAGATGGCTGCCGCAAATCCATTATCGCTGCTTTTGAATTCCAATAAATAGAGCCGAGAACTACTTAGAGTATGAACTAAACATCCGTCTTGTCTTGAATTCAGAATAATTTTGAAGGACATTATGATATATGAAAAGCTATGCCGAAATCTGATTCTATCTTTTTTACCCGGTACATATGTTGACTTTGAGATGCATTTGATGCAAGCCACATATAAAGAGGTTCACAACATGTTACGCTCGGTGGAACATAATTTGAAGAAAGGGAATCCCACTTTGTACCTTCATGGTGGAGCAAGCTCTTCAAAGACTTCTAGGAAGTCTAAGAAGATTAAAATGATAAACAAGAAGAAAGACTTCAAGAAACAAACTGTAAGACTGCGTATAACTCGTGATACATGTCTACATTTCCAGAAGTTTGGACATTGGAAACGTGATTGTCTAGAGATGCAAAGAAAATCAGGAATCCCAAATACGCTTTGTATTTTTCTTATTATTGACAGCTCATTAGTCTTAGATGCAAATAGTGGTTGGGTGTTAGACACCAGTAGTCCTACTCATATTTGCAATTCCATGCAAGCCGTGAGAGTTAAAAGAAGGTTAAACAAAGCGAAGATCCAACTTAGAGTTGGAAATGGCGAGACATTGGATGTCAAGGTCATATGAATTATTATCCTAGATCTCCCTAATAAATATAAATTAATTTTACATACCTGTATATACCCTCTCTTTTTAGACATATAATATCATTACCGATATTAGATAAAAAGGGATATAAAATAAACATTAAAGATGGTTCTTTATGTTTATATGATAAAGAAAACTATTTGATATGTGAATAGGGTGTTCATAGGGTCGGGTCGACCCTCGACCCCCGACCCGACCCGACCCGGTCGGGTTTATAAATCTAAAAATTTAATTTCGGGTCAATTGTGACCCGACCCGAAATGTCGGGTCGGGTCACGGGTTTCAGCCAGAAAATTCGGGTCTGACCCGACCCGACCCGATGTAAATGTATTATAATTATAATATATATATTTTTAATGATACAAAGATAACACGAAACAAGCGTAGCCGAAGTGGTAAAATGGTTTCTTTGTCTTTAAGTGTTCTCTGGTTCGAATCCCATCTAAAGCATCTGAAAATCTTATTTTTTTTTAAGAAGAAGAAAACAAAAAACAAATGCTAATATGAGGACTTGAACCTGTGATCAATAGGATATTATTCAAATGTTTTGCCATTACAGCTACTCACGTACCTTGTGAGATTTGAGTCAATAAAATATATATATATTATACTTAATGCATATTATGTTGACCCGACCCGACCCGTGCGGGTCACCTCCTCAAATTTCAGGTTTCGGGTCATAAAAAAATTGAAAAATCCGACCCGACCCGACCCGTGAACACCGCTATATGTGAATATTCTTTATCTAACGATCATTATATTTTGGAAACATATAGAAATGTCTTTAATATAGAAGAAAATACAAGTAAAAGATATGAATTAAATAATACTGAATTATGACATATGAGATTGGACCATATAGGTGTTAGGCTTCTATCAAAATTGGTTAATGATGGTTTGATTGAAGATATTACCTTAGACCGTTATCTAATTTATGAGTCATATATCCAAGGGAAAATGATAAATGCCCAATTTCTTGGTGTTGGACACTGTGCTGAAGATTTATTGGAACTAGTACATAGTGTTGTGTGTGGTCCATTAAATCATGCCGCTCATGATGGTTCAACATACTTGGTGACTTTCACTGATGACAAGTAAATATATGGATATGTCTATTTGATGAGACATAAATTAGAAACATTTAATAAATTCAAAATATTTCGAAACGAAGTAGAAAAACAAATCGAGAAATTCATCAAGTGCCTTCAATCAGATTGGGGTGGTGAATTCATGAGCGATGAATTCAGAAATTATTTAATGGAGAATAGGATTCTCACCCAATATAGCCCACCAGGAACTCCTCAACATAATGGTGTGTCTGAGTGGAGAAATCGTACTTTATTGGATATGGTACGATCTAGATGAGCTATACAGATCTTCCATATTACCTTTGGGGTTATGATTTACTTATTGCTGCCCACATACTTAATAGAGTTCCATCGAAAGATATTTCTATAACACCATATCATATATGGTTCGGTATAAATCCAAGTCTTAGATATTTAAGGATTTAGGGTTGTCCTACATACGTTAGAGTTGCGCATCGGGATAAACTAGTACACATTGGGAATAAGTACAGGTTCATTGGATATCCTGAAAATTCTTTGGGATATCAATTCTACGATTCTGAGCAACGAAATGTATTTATTGCTCGTTTTGTCACTTTTCTTGAAAAAGAATTTTTGAGAGAAAGTGGGAATTGTAGAAAGATTGAACTCGATGAGTTTGATCCCAACATTAAGGAACCCGAGATAGAACCAGAGATCCAACCAAGTGAATGATCTACAACACACGTTCTACATAAGTCGAATAGAATATCAAGGCTTTCTGAAAGATTATTTTTAATGTCTGATGCGAGCCTTGATGTTCTCCTCTTAGAGGAAACGAATCTAACTACGTATAAAGAGGCGATATTAGTTGTCGATTCAGGAAAATAGAAGGAAGACATGAAGTCTAAGATGGATCTATGCATGACAATTAAGTCTGGGACTTGGTTGAACTTCCTGAAAGAGTTAAACCTATTGGTTGTAAGGGGTTTATAAAAGGAAGAGAGGGTCCAATGGGAATGTGGAAACCTTTAATGCCCGACTCGTAACGCAAGGTTATACTCAATGTCTTGAGATTGACTATGAGGAAACTTTTTCACCAGTAGCCATGCTAAGATCCATTAGGATTCTTTTAGTCATTGTTGCATATCATGATTATGAGATATGACAGATGGATATGAAAACTACTTTTCTAAATGGATTCCTCGAGGAGGATATCTATATGGAACAACCAGAGGGTTTCGTATCCAATAAGACTTCAAACTTAGTTTGTAAGCTCCAGAAGTCAATTTATGGACTTAAACATACATCTCGAAGCTGGAATTATCATTTTGATGAAATAATTAGATTATCTGGATTCATCAAGAATGAGGAAGAATCGTGTGTCTATAAGAAAGTTAGAGGGAGCATGATAATATTCATTGTTTTGTATGTAGACAATATCCTTATCATTGAGAATGATAAAAGATTGATGCAAAGTGTGAAAGCCTACCTTTGCAAGAACTTCTCCATGAAAGACATGGATGAAACTTCATATATACTAGATATAAGGCTCTACCGGGATAGAGTTAGGAAGCTTATAGGGTTGTCACATTCCACATACATAGATAAAATGTTAGAAAGGTACGGTTTTACCAACTGCAAGGAAGTAAATGTATCTTTTCTATACGACATACATCTTTTGAAGAAAATGACACCTCAGACTGAGGAAGAAAGAGTTAGAATGTCACTTTCCATACGCTTCTTGTATTGGAAGAATTATGTATGCTATGCTATATACATGACCTGACTTCAATTTCGGCATCAGTGTGACTAACCGATATCAATTTGATCCAGGTAATGATCATTGGATAACTGTGAAACATATCCTGAAATATCTTAAGGGTACTAAGGATAAGTTTCTCATATATTGAGAAGATGAGCTACAAGTTAAGAGTTATACAAACTTCAACTTTCAAGGAGATCCAGATGACAGAAAGTCTATATCCGGATACATATTTACCATTAATGGCGGTGCGGTTAGTTGGCGATATTCAAAGCAAGGCTCAACAACTGATTCCACCACTGAGTAAAATTTATAACGGCTTCGGAAGCTGCTAAATGAGCTGTTTGTATTTGAAATTTTATCACAGAACTTGGCATTGTGCATAGCATTGAGGATTCAATCCCATTGTACTATTATAATAGCAGAGCCATTGCACAAGCTAATTCCAAGTCTAAACAAGTGGAAATGACATATCGCATGATTATAGAGATTATTGAATGAAAAGATATAATGGTCTTGAAGGTTCAAGGACAAGATAACATAGAAGACCCGCTTACTAAGGCCTTACCTTCTAGGTTATTCGATAAACATGTGGAGGAGATGGGACTTCGGTACCATCTGGATTGGCATTACGCAAGTGGGTGTTTGTTGGAGTTGGTGCTTGGAGCGCCAATCCAAATAATATATTGTATGTTATATTATATTATTTATTAATAAAATAACTATATTTTCATTTCAAACCTTATTAATGGTAATGTCATAATGCATATTAGATTGATATATAAATATGTTGAAAATGACATCGACCTTAGAAGAGTCTTATAGTAATACTGGATACTGGGTTGTCCGACATTGGGATAATATTACTATTATAAACCATACTTAAAGTAAATATTCATAGTCGTTGGTTTTAGAATACGGTCGAATTCCTATAACCTAGAAGACTAACATATATCGTATATTAGAATTGGAGTTCCAATGGTTTAACCCAATGTACCATGAGTAAGGGAAGCTCGTATAAACATGTGGGTATTCGTTGGAGTGTCTACTGAATAACTTATAGGTGATTCCTAATAGTTGGAAGTACACACCACCATCAATAGGATTCTCTTTGAGTCGAGTAGCATATGTGATCCTTTGACTATATGATAGCATTGATTTTTTTGTCTGATCCTCCACATTTTAATGCCTTATATGGCAGAGACCTTTCATGGTCAGACCGCTAGATGTTCATTGGGTGTGGACCGATACACTCGTTAATCAAGTGCGAATAAAGATATGATCCGTCGTCTCGTATATGTACCATAATGGGTTTAGGTATCCATATGAGTAAGTCATGATTCTTAAGACTTTGGCCGAAACCGATCACCTAGGGTGAATCCCATATATGAGAGATGATGTTATGATTAGTTGTAAAGAACAACTTAGATAGCCTTCGATGGAGGGATTGTTAGATATATGTGATGACCTCTACTTGTATAGTTCAGAGAGGTCGTTAATGTTCTTCACGAAATCAAAGGTGGCCGAATAACGTTTATATATAAGTTAGGCTCATATGACGAACGTGTCTGAATTTAGAGAGTCCCATAATATAAAGTGTCTCATTGAGCACAAGCTAAGGAGCCGAGATAGCATTCCAAGTCTAAACACGTGGAAAAAATTTGGAAAAATAAATTTTATGTCATCATTGAATATAGAAAAAAGAGTTTTTACATGAAAAAAAAAATTTGAAAAATCATGCTTAGGTGCGGTACCCTTCAGGATGAGGTATTTTACTGGCGTCGATAATATTTTGGATCTCGTGTTTGAGGTGGGAAAATCTGTCTGTTTCATGCCCCGAGAACTGATGGAAATGGCAGTATAGGTTTGGGTCAAGCTTTGCTGGCAGCGGATCTGGCACGAGATATGGCTCTAGTGGTTTCAATAGTCCATATTTCTCGAGCTTATCAAAAAGCTTGGATATTGGTCTTCCCAAGTTGGAGAAGTGCCGTTATGGACGGTGTTTACTTCTGCTGTTTCGTTTCCTGATCCTCATTTATTATTCTTCTTATATTGACCATGGCTATAGAGCTTCATGTTCTCCGCTTTATCTTACTCTATATCCATGACAGTCTCATTAAACTACCGGAAGTTGACCGGTGCTTACACACGCGTATAACGCAAGCGCACATATCGTTCAAGTAGTATAAAAAGTATCGATCCCACGATGACTTAATACCTAATCTATTAATTTTATGAGGTCAAATGATTACTAGTATCTAACATGTTGATTGATTGATTTGAAATGGTGATGATTTTTAAATTTAAAAGAAGTAAATAAAATTACACGAAAGTAGGTTTAAGAAAATTCAATTTTAGGAAACTATCTAGGGTTGTGAATCTTTCTAATATCTTTTAAAAGATGAAGTGGTTATTTCATGTTTGTGTAATAAATTGGTTTACTAACCTGGAACACTAAATTATGCGAAAGCCTCTGTCGATGATTAGACGCAAATACCTAGTTTAACCCAATTGAACCATATGTCTATGTCAACCAAATTACCTGGATTCATTAAGTTTAAGTTCCAATTATGGCTACCCACGCCCGACAGGTATATGTTTATCCTGTAAGGAAATCTATTAAAGGGTTATCTATCCTCAAGGAAGATCGTGGGCTATTAAGTCTAAGGCTGAAACCTAAAATTCATTCGTCAAGTTTATTTTAGATTTAACAGATCTATCTTATTAGTGGCCAATTAACAAGACGCATTAAGCTTAAGACTTAATACGTAAACCTTTAAATTACCCCAACTTTAAAATAACCCCTTATAAACCAGTGATATTAGAATTCATCACAACCCCAGATAACTAACTTAGTTACGACACATAACTAGGGCTTTAAAAGACATAAAGTAAAAATACTGAAAAGTAATTGCGGTTAAGTAAAAGCTGAAAAGTAAATTACAATAAAATAAAATGCTAAGGTAAAAGGATCAACTTTTACTACTACTAATTTAGATATCTCCCTTAATATAATATATTAACTTGTGATTATTTTACCAACCAGCCATATAGGCGGTAACCTGATTAAGTCAAATTAAGTACAACCAGCCATAAATTCGGAACCAAAATTAACCTGCCATATAGGCGGTAAGAAAATTTAATTACCAACCGACCAATCTGGCGGTATCCTTGATTAGTCAGGTTTAAACCAGATTAAAATGAATTACCAACCGAACAATCTGGCGGTATCCTTTTTAAGTCAAATTTTAAATAGTGAATATATTATATTTAAGGGAGATTAATCTAAATAGCAATAGTAAAAGAATTACCTTTCACCCTAGCAGGGGGAAGTTACCTCCTTATGGTTGAATAGTAAAAACTGTAAAAAGTAAAGAAAATAAATTACTATTATTACAGAACGTAATTAAAATTTAATTATAAAACTGAAATTAAAAGAAATTAGATAGAAAACTCCTATTTACATCAGAGAAATTAGAGAGGAAGATACATCTGAAACTGAAATTTCGAGCTCTATTTATAGGCCTCGGTGACCCCCTCGCGTCGCGACGCGAAAGTTTCTTCTTGCATCGCGACGCGATGACGTGGCGGCTCGTGATTGGCTGATTTCATATTCTTATCTGCCACGTGTCAATTCAGATAAATGAGTCAATAATTGAGCTGATGTGGCGCTGACGTGATGATGACGTGGCGACACGTGGTGAAAGTGATTGTCGGCACCATATAATTGCGACACATGGCACGCTGTGATTGGCTGATGATAACGTGGTGATGGCGTGGCACTTTGACTCGGTCAACCGGTGATGTGGATAATGACATGGCTGTTGGACAATTATGACCCATAATATCACTATTTGTACAGATCATGGTGTTGTTGTACAAATTAACTATGTGACAAAGGAAATTGCTCTTTTATCATTTGTAATTAGATTACCAAGATATATAAATGATAAAAGGTCCTTATGACTAGTTCCGGATTGAGATGATATGAGACAGTATCAATCCACGAAGGTTTAATCATTAAATATCCCTAGTTGTAGTATTATCGAGATTGGACATCGATAATGCGGAATAGACTAGTATTACACTTGTGCGCGTTGTGGGAGCATAACGACATAGTTCTCATATATTTGAGAATAGGATACTCATGCAAGTATAATAGGAGGTTGTGTTTACCGATGGTACAAAAATAGCTTCTCTCTGGATAGACCCCTCAGAATTCCATTGGTAGTATGACTATGTGTCTATGGAAGTCCGAATCAGGGTAGGTGTATTTGGTCTTAACCTGAGACTTGCACCGCTAATACTTGCGACAATCAATATACTTTGGTTTTGGTCGTCCAGGGCTTTAACAGGTTTTGTGTACGCCTCTTCTGGGTATATTGAGAATCGTAGTGTATTGGGTGTGATGTCAAGATGGAAGTATCACTTCAGTCATAGTGGAGATGATGATCACATAGGATACGGAACTGGTGCTCTTTTGTACTGCAGTCATCGGGATAATATGACTAGGTCATGATTATCCGATTATAGAGACTAGTTACCAGAGATCCGATATGTGCTTCGTACGGGGCAGACACAATTCCAGCCCCAGGCCTAGCACGTGACATCCGATGTTGGATCGCAATACGCAATACTACGTATACTACGCCTGATAAAGATTACATATTCCTTTAAGAATATTTCTGGAGAATTGGGTAGGCACGGTGCTTTGCTAGAAGCCAATCATGTCTTGTAAATCGGTAAAAACGTAGTACTAGGTACGTACGTGTTCGGATAGTCCGACGACCAAATTTGCTGCCAACATATCCGGGGATCTCATGGGTCGCTTTCCGAAGATTCACCGATGACGTATGACTCGCACTATATTAATCTGGGATTAATTATGAGAGAGAGAAAATTAATCTAGGATTAATTACGGATATATTTTATCTGGGATAAATTTTTTTTTCAAAGAGAGAGAACGATTAATTTGGAATTAATCAATAAAATAATATATTCAATATATTATACGAAATTAGATTTCGACGCGGAATTAAAATTAGATTTTATTTCCGGCGAAAGAGTTCATTTAGAATTAATTCGTTAGCGACGTGAATTGTAATTTTGCTAGGCATAATTATTTAATTTAATTTGATTTAATTACGTCGTAACGAAAAATTCGTTAATTCAGAATTAGCGAACCCGAGCTCGGGAGTTTTTGCGGGCCCACTCGCATTTCGAATCAAGTGGGGCCCACAAGTCACATCAAGCGTCACATCACTAGTCAACTTTATCACTTTATTGTGATGGAAGTTGTTGGATGATGCTTGAGTGTGAAACACTCAATTGTGATGGTTGAAAGACATTTACCATTTAATTAATTTTTGGTATTTGAATTTTAATTTAGTTTATTAGATACACAACACACAACCAACACAATACTTCTCACTCTCTCCCTCACACTCACGGCCTTGGGCCATTTTTTCTCTCCAAAAATTCTGCATTTGCCGAGAACAACAAGAAGTGCAAGGGAATTTTGTGGCAAAATTTCCAAGGTGCTAGCACACATTAGGAGTCATATAAAGGTGATAGGGAAACCCATCCATGGGCATGGAATCCACACACCAAGCTTGGAGCTTGAAGAACACAAATGGAGCACAATGAGGAGCCATTGCCGAGAGCTTCCAAGGAGGAGCAAAATTTTTATGTTCGACGCATCGCAAATCCGATCTTTGTAAGTATGATTCCGCCATACTTCTTATGAGTATTCACATGATTTTCATTGCTTAATGATCTTGGGACTAACCTAGAAACCCAACAATGGTATCAGAGCCTTGTTTAAGCATGAAATTGGAATTAGGGTAAAATTGGGTAAAATTGATTTGAGCATGTTTTGATGAAATTGATTGTTGGAATATGCTTGAATGATGATAACATAGTGTTATGCATGATCAATTTGATGAAAATTGAATTGGATGAATTTTTTCCCCAAAAACTTGGCTTGGCCGAAAGTTTTGGCTTGCCCTAAGTCATGGTGATTTTTGTTTTTGATCATTGGATGAGTTGAAATCATTTGGGAAATGTTGATTTATGATTTAATTGGATTGAATTCGGAATCAGACAATAAAAACCCCAAATTGCCGTGACTAGTAGCATGGAAATGTTAGACAGTAATGACCCATAGCGTCACTATTTTGTAAATGATATTGTATTATTGTACAAAATTAACTATGTAGTAATGAAATTGCCTTTTACCGTTTGTAATTTATTACTTTGATATATAAATGGTAAAAGTCCCTATGATTAGTTCCGGATTGTGATGATATGAGACGGTATCAATCCATAAAGGTTTAATCATTAAATATCCCTAGTCGTAGTATTATTGAGATTGGACATCGATAATGCGGAATAGACTAGTACTGCACTTGTGCATGTTGTGAGGGCACAACGGCATAGTTCTCATATATTTAAGTATTGGATACTTATGCAAGTGCGGTAGGAGGTTGTGTTTTACCGATGGTACGGAAAACAGCTTCGCTCTGGATAGACCCCGCGGAGTCCCATTGGTAGTATGTCTGCGTGTCTATGGGAGTCCGCTTCAGGTAGGTGCATATGATCTTAACCTGAGACTTGCATCGCTAGTACTTACGACAATCGGTAAACTTTAGTTTTGGTGGTCCAGGGCTTTAACGGGTTCTGTGTACACCTCTTCTGGGTTTATCGAGAATCGTAGTGTATTGGGTGTGATGTCAAGATGGAAGTATCACTTCAGACATATGGAGATGATGATCGCGAGGGATACAGAACTAGTACTCTATAATGTGCAACCATCGGGATAATATGACTAGGTCAGGATTATCCGATTCAAAGAGACTGGTTGCTTGATGTCCGATATGTGTATCGTACGGGGCAGACACATCTCCAGCCCCAGGCCTTACATGTGATCATCCGATAGTGGTTTGATATACACTATACTACGGTATACTACGCCTGTTATAGATCTTATATTCCAATAAGAATATTTCTAGAGAATTGGGTAGACATGGCGTTTTGCTAGAGGCTAACCTTGTCTTGTAAATCGGTAAAAACGTAGTACTTGGTATGTACGTGTTCGGATAGTTCGACAACCGGATTTACTGCCAACATATCTAGAGATCTCTTGGGTCGCTTCCGAAGATTCACCAATGACGTATGATTCAAACTCGATTAATCTTGGATTAATTACGGAGAGACTTTATCTTGGATAAAGTACTATATAAAGAGAGAGAACGATTAATTGGAATTAATCGTAAAATTATTATATTCGATATAATAATCGAAATTCGATTTCGACGCGAAATTAAAATTAGATTTTAATTCGGGCAAACGAGTTAATTTAGAATTAATTCATTAGCGACGTAAATAATAATTTCGCTAGGCGCAATTATTTATTTAAATTCGATTTAATTAACGTCGCGACGTAAGTTCGGTATTTCATAAATATCGAACCCGAACGCGTGAGTGCACGTGGGCCCACTTTCATTTGGAAACGTGTGGGGCCCACATGACACATGTCATTATATGCATTATTTAATTGTTGATGCATTGCATGGAGATAGTGTACAATGCACTCAAGGGTTTTGCATGGAAATTGAGTGTTTGACACTCTAAGCCATTGCATGATTTGTGTCATAAGTTTATTATTAATTAATAAATATTATGGCATAAATATAAATTGATTTTTGTAACAAAAAATAAGATCTCTCCTCTCTCTCACATTGCCGAAAACTTCACTGCAGTTTTGGCTCTCCACTTTTCTGTTTTTGTTGCAAAAACTTGAAGAATTTGTGCATGTTTGGAACATAAAATACACATCTTTGGCTAGCACCATCAATGGATCATACAAAGGTGTTATGGGAAACTCATCTTAGAGCTTGGAAGGATCAAAAATTGCTTGGAGCTTCTCTTTTCTGTTTGGCCGAAACCCTCACTGCACAAAGGAGAAATTTTTTGTTTCATCAACGCATCTGCATTCCGATCTTTGTGAGTATGATTCCGCCATACTTCAATATTGTTCATTCATTTATATGTTTTGCTTGTTCTTTTGATCTTGGGACATGGATTAGATTTTCCAACAATGGTATCATTGAGCTTAAAGAGCATGCAAATATATTAGGGTAATATTTGGGCAAAATTGATTGAAGCATGATTTGATGATTTTGATTGATTAAGTATGCTTAAATGTATGTTAATTATGTTATACATTATCAATTTCATGAAAAATAAATTGGATTAATTTTTCCCCTCTTGGAGAGGCTTGGCCGAATACTACTTAGACCATGGAGATGATGATTTGTTGTTTATAAGATAATTGGATGACTTTAAACGACATAAAATGACGATTTGTGATTCGATTGGATTGAAAACGAAATCGGTAATTTTTCATCACCTTGGCCGAATGCATGGAAGAAGATTAGGGACTTGATTTTTTGATTAAATAATGTTGGACATATATTTAAGATAAAAATATGATTAATGGATTAATTGATATTTTGGGAATATTGATTTAAAGGATTAATCATGATAATACACTTTAATTAATTAAGTTATAAAATTTGGAATTTTAAAATTTGGTTAATTGGGCTTAATTTTGAATTGGGCCTAAAACTATTATATTTGGACATAAATGGGCTTGGTTGGGCCAAGTAGATTTGGACCATTTGGATTGGATCCAAAATGGGCCTAAATCACACCATTTAAGTCCAAATGTAATAAATGGGCTTTTATGTTTAATTGGGCCTTATGGGCTTGATATGATTTTATGGCAAATGAGGGTGATTCCTTATTGGGCTTGGAAATTGGGTTTGACCCACATTGACCAAGGCCCAAGCCTAATGAAATCAATAGAAAGCCCATCGGACTTTAATTAAACGAACATTAGATGTTAGTTGGGCTTTGAGACCCAATATACTAGATTTGGAATCTAAGTTATAAAAGCACAATAAAAGTGTAAATATTTAATTTAGAATTAAATAAAAGGATTAGTATTGAATACGACTTAAATTGGATTTAACGAGTAGTTCGATATAATTCGTGAATTCATACTATAAGTATTTATTCTCAAAACGAGTTGGACTCGCGCAAATGCAAACAATTGGTTGAACATTGTATTGTCACCTAATTAAAGACTAATTAAATGGATTTGATTGGTTGTATAACATGCCTTGAATGAATGAATGCGGATGTGTTGTATGAATAGTGTATATCGGATGGATATTAGAAGGGAAGGGTAATTTTAGAAATTATTGTAAATTTGGAATTTATAAATTGGACCTGCGTGTCCAGCCTTATCTCTTTATCTCTTTGTATTCTCTTCTCACCTAATTCCCCTCAATGTAAATGAGGTTTCTCTTATTGTATTATGTAATTGGGTAGAAGTAGAATAGTGCTAGCGGGGAGAGGAAATGGAGTGATTTGTTCTAGGAACAAGTTGTTTATATATCCATCCGCATATCACTATTACTTTACTTTACGCGCTTTATGATGTTTTAGAAGCATGCTTAAGGGTGTATGATGATGAGACCTAACAAAGATAAATTAATTGGTTGCCAATTACGCGAAAAATCCCTCAAACAATATTAAGCGATTTTCCTTCCGTTGAATGATTCTTTCTCAAGATCCGAAATTGGCATTGGTTTGTTGGCCAAAGTCAAGACCTTTGTCAATTGAGGATGTGTTTGAATCATGAGAGTTTTGTTCCACATCGGTGTCCTGTCCAAGTTGTGATTTGTTGGCCAAAGTCAAGATCACTCCTCTGTCCATCGACATTGATTACGAAACTTTCCTCGTCAATGGGTCCCGCTTAACTGGAATCATTAGGTTGTTGTGCCAAAGCCAAGGCTTAGTTGATTCAGAGGAAATGGTTAGGAAAATGTATTGGATACATTGACATATGTATTAGATATATATGTTTCGGACTTGGATGTCCACCTACCGGATCTAGGAATTGGATGGATCCAATTGATCTTCGAGATCTACCTAGTTTTATATCATACAACTTGTTGGCCAAAGTCAAGGTTGTGTGTTATTTACGGGATCCTAGCCCACTAGGAAATTGGATTTCCCGAGTACTCAACAGAGGGTTAGAGACTTGTAGAAAATAGTGGGAGGCTAGTATTGATTTGCAATTTCATTCAGATACTTAGCTTTACACGCTTACAAAATTTATTTCGTCAATATTGTAACAATTAGTTGGACTAATAAAATGTTATTTTTCTTGTAACAGTTGACTGTACCCATATATCGTTAACTAGATAGTTGGACTATCGTAGTTAAGATGGCAAGCAAGGTAAATGTCCGAGACATCATCATGGGTGACAATGTCTTTAAGGGGACAAACTTCGCTGATTGGGAAATGAACCTAAGGATAGTCCTTGGGGCGGAGAGGATACTGTATACGATACAAAGACCTCTCGGGCCTAAGCCCACTGAGCCACTTGAGCTGGAGTTATGGAAAACTCACAGTGATGATTGTGACATGGCTCAGTCGATCATGCTTGCTTCATGACTCAACACTTTCGCCGCCAGAATAGGGACTTCGATCCTTATAATATGATGGCAAGATTGCAAGATCTTCACCGCACTAATAAGCGGATGGCAAGGTACGAGTTGGTGAAGAAAATCTTTCGCTCCCGTATGACTGATGGTAGTTCTGTTGAGGTCCATGGGACTCAAATGATAGCCGATCTTGATGAATTGGCTAATATGGGTATAGTCTTGGAGGCTGAGCTGGCTATAGATGTAATTCTACAGTCACTACCCGATACTTGGAAACAAATTGTCACCAATTACAAATTGATGAATTCGGATGATACTCTTGGAGAGTTATTGTCGATTCTTAAGGAGTCAGAGAAAGAGCTTCTGAAAGGCAACAAGCGCGAGGCGCACTTTGCATCAACATCTCAAACGCCGAAAGCTGGGCTCAAGGCAACTGGGGGTGTTAAGAAGAAAAAGCATAGAAACAAAGGCAAGGCCAAGTCAACAAAGGCTTCTGGGAAGCCAAGGGACAAGTCTCAAGATGTTTGCCTGAAATGCGGCAAGAAAGGTCACTGGAAGCGTGACTGCCGCATGAACAAGGGACATAAGGAGGACAACAGGCGGGCAAGGCACCGGCCTCAGGTATGTTTGTTATTGAGATAAATATGACTACTTCTAGTCTTAATAAAAATTGGATTTTTGATTCTGGCTGTGGTTCTCATATTTGTACTGATGTGCAGGATCTGCATGATAGCAGGAGACTGGCTTCGGGGGAGGTAGATCGACGAGTTGGAAATGGAACTTCTGTTGCTGTTTTGGCCGTAGGCATTTTTGTTTTGGAACTGCCCTCGGGCCATGGCATGTACTTGAACTAAATGACTGTTATTTGTTCCTAGTTTAACTAAGAATATTATTTCTGTATCTTTGTTAACCCAGTATGGGTACACTTTTGTATTTAAAAACACCAGGTGTTATTTATATAAAAATGATGCAGAAATTTGCAGTGCCGGTGGCAAATAATGGTCTTTATATTTTGAATATAAACAAATCTCCAAAACGTAAAATAACAAACAAAAGGCTCAAAATGAGTAATCCAAAGGAAGAAACTTATATGTGGCATTGTCGTCTGGGACACATCAACAAGACTCTCGCATATCCACACTTTCGAAGAGTGGGTACTTGGACGGATTTGATCCAAATTCATATGAAATCTGCGAATCTTGTTTATTAGGCAAAATGCCTAATCACCTTTTAGTGGTAAATGTGAACGAGCCACTGAACTGTTAGCCCTCGTTCATAGTGACGTTTGTGGGCCCATGTCTAGCCAGGCTAGAGGTGGATACCGATACTTCGTAACCTTTACGGATGATGCATCGCGTTATGGTTATGTGTATCTAATGATGCACAAGTCGGAAACTTTTGAGAAATTCAAAGAGTTTCGACACGAAGTTGAAAAACAACCGGCAAGAGTATTAAAACATTACGGTCGGACCGTGGTGGCGAATACTTAAGTAATGAGTTTCAAGATTACCTGAAAGAATATGGTATTCCACAATGGACTCCTCCTGGAACACCACAATTAAATGGTGTGTCTGAACGGAGAAACCATACCTGCTTGACATGGTAAGGTCGATGATGAGTCGCACTGAGCTACCTATATCCTTCTGGGGACATGCATTAAAAGTGCAATTCTTATGTTGAATAGGGTTCCGTCAAAGTCTGTTGAACAGACTCCGTATGAGATATGGACAGGAAAGAACCAGGTTTCTCATTCCTGAAGATTTGGGGGTGTGCTGGGCATACGTCAAACGTTTGGAAGGTACCAAACTTGAACCCAAATCAGATAAATGCCTATTTGTTGGATATCCTAGGGAAACCAAAGATATTACTATTACTTCTACACCCACAAGAGAACAAAGTATTTGTTGCTCTACATGCGGTTTTCCTTGAGAAGGAATTCCTAAATGCAGTGTTTAGTGGGAGGAAAGTAGAACTCGATGAAAGTCGTAGTGATACTGTTCCTGGCAATGAATCGAGAACGGAACATGAACAGTCCATCTAGGATGAGACTGAACCACAATCTTCAATTACACAAGGACTACGTAGGTCGGAGAGAGTCAGGATAATACTGAGAGGTATGGATTCCCGATCTCACCTCATGTAGATATTAATTTATTGAGGATACTGAACCGGCTACGTATGAGGAAGCGATACAAGGTATCGAATCCACTTATGGCAAGAGGCCATGAAGGCCGAAATGGATTCCATGTATACCAACCAATTTGGACACTGGTTGATGCACCAGAAGGCGTAAAGCCTATTGGATGCAAATGGGTCTTCAAGAAGAAGACAGATGGATGGCAACGTACAAACGTACAAAGCTAGGCTCGTAGCGAAGGGGTATCGTCAACAACTTGGAGTTGATTATGAGGAAACTTTCTCACCCGTTGCCATGATTAAATCCATTCGGATAATGCTTGTGATAGCTGCATATTACGATTACGAAATATGGCAGATGGACGTTAAAAACCGCTTTCCTTAACGGAAACCTGTTGGAGGATGTTTATATGCAACAACCTGACGGTTTTATCGCACCAAGACTTGCAAACAAGGTTTGTAAGTTAAATCGGTCCATTTATGGACTGAAGCAAGCATCGAGGTCATGGAACCAACGTTTTGATGAGGTCATAAAAGAATATGATTTCACTCAAAACGTAGATGATCCTTGTGTATATAAAAGGTGAGTGGGAGCACTGACTTTTATTGTCCTTTATGTCGACGATGTATTGCTTATAGGCAATGACATTCCCATGTTAACGTCGGTGAAAGCTTGGCTTTCATTGAAATTCCTCCTGAAAGATCTGGGAGAAGCAGCTTTTATTCTAGGAATAAGATCTACCCTACCGGGATAGATCCTAGAAGGCTACTTGGACTCTCCAGAGTACATATATTGATAAAGTGTTGAAGAGATTCAACATGGATCAGTCCAAGAGGGGACTGGTGCCAACATCACATGGCGTCTATCTATCTAGGGACATGTGTCCTAAAACCACAGATGAGAGAGACAACATGAGTCGGACTCCGTCGCCTCGGCAGTCGGATCGATCATGTATGCCATGATATGTACACGACCTGATGTGTCCTATGCTTTGAGCATGTGCGTCGATATCAGGCCGATCCAGGACAGGATCACTGGATGGCGGTTAGAGTATCCTTTATCTTAAAAGAACTAAGGATGTTTTCTTAATCTATGGAGATGGAGAACTTGAGGTATCTGGGTATACCGATGCAAGTTCCAAACCGACAGAGACGACTTCAAGTCGGCAAACCGGGTACATATTTGCTTGAATAACGGAGCAGTGAGCTGGAAATCTTCAAGCAAGATACTGTTGCGATTCAACAACTGAAGCGGTTACATTGCAGCAGCTGAAGCAGCAAAAGAGGCAGTTTGGATCCGTAATTTCTAATTGGATTAGGAGTAGTTCTGTTAGCAGCTGAGCCCGTTCCATTGTATTGTGACAATAGCGGGGCTATAGCACAGGCTAAGGAACCAAGGTCTCATCAACGATCCAAACATGTTCTTCGACTTCGACGATTCCATCTGATTCGAGAGATCATACATCGTGGCGATGTGAAGATCGAAAAGATCGCATCAGAGGATATATTGCAGATCCACTGACGAAGGCTATTCCTCGGGAAAAGTTTGAGCGACATGTACATAGTTCAGTCATAGTGGAGATGATGATCACATAGATACGGTACTGGTGCTCTTTTGTACTGCAAGTCATCGGGATAATATGACTAGGTCAGGATTATCCGATTATAGAGACTAGTTACCAGAGATCCGATATGTGCTTCGTACGGGGCAGACACAATTCCAACCCCAGGCCTAGCACGTGACATCCGATGTTGGATCGCAATACGCAATACTACGTATACTACTACGCCTGATAAAGATTACATATCCTTTAAGAATATTTCTGGAGAATTGGGTAGGAACGGTGCTTTGCTAGAAGCCAATCATGTCTTGTAAATCGGTAAAAACGTAGTACTAGGTACGTACGTGTTCGGATAGTCCGACGACCGATTTGCTGCCAATATATCCGGGGATCTCATGGGTCGCTTCCCGAAGATTCACCGATGACGTATGACTCGCACTATATTAATCTGGGATTAATTATGAGAGAGAGAAAATTAATCTAGGATTAATTACGGATATATTTTATCTGGGATAAATTTTTTTTTCAAAGAGAGAGAACGATTATTTGGAATTAATCGATAAAATATATATTCAATATATTATACGAAATTAGATTTCGACGCGGAATTAAAATAGATTTTATTTCCGGCGAAAGAGTTAATTTAGAATTAATTCGTTAGCGACGTGAATTGTAATTTTGCTAGCATAATTATTTAATTAAATTTGATTTAATTACGTCGTAACGAAAAATTCGTTAATTCGAATTAGCGAACCCGAGCTCGGGAGTTTTTGCGGGCCCACTCGCATTTCGAATCAAGTGGGGCCCACAAGTCACATCAAGCGTCACATCACTAGTCAACTTTATCACTTTATTGTGATGGAAGTTGTTGGATGATGCTTGATGTGAACACTCAATTGTGATGGTTGAAAGACATTTACCATTTAATTAATTTTTGGTATTTGAATTTTAATTTAGTTTATTAGATACACAACACACAACCAACACAATACTTCTCACTCTCTCCCTCACACTCAGGCCTTGGCCATTTTTTCTCTCTCCCAAAATTCTGCATTTGCCGAGAACAACAAGAAATGCAAGGGAATTGTTGGCAAATTTCCAAGGTGCTAGCACACATTAGGAGTCATATAAAGGTGATAGGGAAACCCCATCCATGGGCATGGAATCCACACACCAAGCTTGGAGCTTGAAGAACACAATGGAGCACAATGAGGAGCCATTGCCGAGAGCTTCCAAGGAGGAGCAAAAATTTTTATGTTCGACGCATCGCAAATCCGATCTTTGTAAGTATGATTCCGCCATACTTCTTATGAGTTTCACATGATTTTCATTGCTTAATGATCTTGGGACTAACCTAGAAACCCAACAATGGTATCAGAGCCTTGTTTAAGCATGAAATTGGAATTAGGGTAAAATTGGGTAAAATTGATTTGAGCATGTTTTGATGAAATTGATTGTTGGAATAGGCTTTAATGATGATAACATAGTGTTATGCATGATCAATTTGATGAAAATTGAGCTGGATGAATTTTTTCCCCAAAAACTTGGCTTGGCCGAAAGTTTTGGCTTGCCCTAAGTCATGGTGATTTTTGTTTTTGATCATTGGATGAGTTGAAATCATTTGGGAAATGTTGATTTATGATTTAATTGGATTGAATTCGGAATCAGACAATAAAAACCCCAAATTGCCGTGACTAGTAGCATGGAAATGTTAGACAGTAATGACCCATAGCGTCACTATTTTGTAAATGATATTGTATTATTGTACAAAATTAACTATGTAGTAATGAAATTGCCTTTTACCGTTTTGTAATTTATTTACTTTGATATATAAATGGTAAAAGTCCCTATGATTAGTTCCGGATTGTGATGATATGAGACGGTATCAATCCATAAAGGTTTAATCATTAAATATCCCTAGTCGTAGTATTATCGAGATTGGACATCGATAATGCGGAATAGACTAGTAACTGCACTTGTGCATGTTGTGAGGGCACAACGGCATAGTTCTCATATATTTAAGTATTGGATACTTATGCAAGTGCGGTAGGAGGTTTTGTTTTACCGATGGTACGGAAAACAGCTTCGCTCTGGATAGACCCCGCGGAGTCCCATTGGTAGTATGTCTGCGTGTCTATGGGAGTCCGCTTCAGGGTAGGTGCATATGATCTTAACCTGAGACTTGCATCGCTAGTACTTACGACAATCGGTAAACTTTAGTTTTGGTGGTCCAGGGCTTTAACGGGTTCTGTGTACACCTCTTCTGGGTTTATCGAGAATCGTAGTGTATTGGGTGTGATGTCAAGATGGAAGTATCACTTCGGACATATGGAGATGATGATCGCGAGGGATACAGAACTAGTACTCTATAATGGTTGCAACCATCGGGATAATATGACTAGGTCAGGATTATCCGATTCAAAGAGACTGGTTGCTTGATGTCCGATATGTGTATCGTACGGGGCAGACACATCTCCAGCCCCAGGCCTTAAATGTGATCATCCGATACTGGTTCGATATACACTATACTACGGTATACTACGCCTGTTATAGATCTTATATTCCAATAAGAATATTTCTAGAGAATTGGGTAGACATGGCGTTTTGCTAGAGGCTAACCTTGTCTTGTAAATCGGTAAAAACGTAGTACTTGGTATGTACGTGTTCAGATAGTTCGACAACCGGATTTACTGCCAACATATCTAGAGATCTCTTGGGTCGCTTCCCGAAGTTCACCAATGACGTATGATTCAAACTCGATTAATCTTGGATTAATTACGGAGAGACTTTATCTTGGATAAAGTACTATAAAAGAGAGAGAACGATTAATTTGGAATTAATCGTAAAATTATTATATTCGATATAATAATCGAAATTCGATTTCGACGCGAAATTAAAATTAGATTTTAATTCGGGCAAACGAGTTAATTTAGAATTAATTCATTAGCGACGTAAATAATAATTTCGCTAGGCGCAATTATTTATTTAAATTCGATTTAATTAACGTCGCGACGTAAGTTCGGTATTTCATAAATATCGAACCCGAACGCGTGAGTGCACGTGGGCCCACTTTCATTTGGAACGTGTGGGGCCCACATGACCACATGTCATTATATGCATTATTTAATTGTTGATGCATTGCATGGAGATAGTGTACAATGCACTCAAGGGTTTTGCATGGAAATTGAGTGTTTGACACACTAAGCCATTGCATGATTTGTGTCATAAGTTTATTATTAATTAATAAATATTATGGCATAAATATAAATTGATTTTTGTAACAAAAAATAAGATCTCTCCTCTCTCTCACATTGCCGAAAACTTCACTGCAGTTTTGGCTCTCCACTTTTCTGTTTTTGTGCAAAAACTTGAAGAAAATTGTGCATGTTTGGAACATAAAATACACATCTTTGGCTAGCACCATCAATGATCATACAAAGGTGTTATGGGAAACTCATCTTAGAGCTTGGAAGGATCAAAAATTGCTTGAGCTTCTCTTTTCTGTTTGGCCGAAACCCTCACTGCACAAAGGAGAAATTTTTTGTTTCATCAACACATCCGCATTCTGATCTTTAAGTATGATTCCGCCATACTTCAATTTGTTCATTCATTTAATGTTTTGCTTGTTCTTTTGATCTTGGGACATGGATTAGATTTTCCAACAGGAAAATGATTGATTTTTGATTCAATTGTGTTGGACATGTATTGACGATAATAAGCATAATTAATTGTGTAAATTGTTTTTTGGAAATATTAATTTGAGTAATTAATTATGGCTATACACTTAGATTAATTGAATTGTGAAATTTGGAATTTTGTAATTTAATTAATTGGGCTTATTTTGGAATTGGGCTTGTAAAGTTGTATTTGGGCTTAATGGGTTTGGTTGGGAAGTTTGGTTTAGGCTAATTGGTTGGATCCAATTGGGCCCAAAACCATTTCCATAAAGTCCAAATATAACTAATGGACCTTTAAAATTTTAATTAGGCCTAATGGGCCTAAATTGGTTTCTTGGCAAATAAGGGTGATTCCTTAAATGGGCTTTGGTATTTGGGTTTGACCCATATTGACCAAAAGTCCATGCCTTATGAAATTAATTAAAATCCCATTGGACTTTAATTAAATTGACATTGGATGTTAAATGGGCTTTGAGACCCGTAACGATTAGATTTAGAATCTAAGTCGTAAAGGCACATTAAAAAGTGTAATTATTTAATTTGTATTAAATATAGAATTAATATTAAATAAAAATTAAATTGGATTTAATATTGTAGTTTAATATAATTCAAGAATTCGTACTTTGAGTACTTATCCTTAAAACGAGTTTGACTCTCGCAAAATCAAATCGTTGTTTGAACATTGGATGGTCATTAATTTCAGATTAATTGATTGGATTAGATTGATTGATAACATGCTTTGTGTGAATACATGGATGCGATGTATGAATAATGCATATCGGATGGATATTAGATGGGTGAGGGCAATTTTGGAAATTATTGTAATAAATTTAGAATTTATTAAATTGGACCTGCGTGTCCAGCCTATTACCTCTTGACTCTTTGTATTTCTCTTCTCATCTATTCCCCTCAATGTAAATGAGGTTTCTTTAAAAGTGTTATGTAATCGGGTAGAAGTAATACTTGTGCTAGCAGGAGAGAGGAAATGGAGAGATTTGTTCTAGGAACAATGTGTTAAGTATCCATCCGCATATCATTATTATTTTATTTATACGCGCCTTATTATGTTTTTAGAATGCATGTTAAGGGTGTATGATGATGGACCTTAACAAAGATAATTAATTGGTTGCCAATTACGCGAAAAACCCTCAACATATTTAATCATTTTTCCTTCCATTGAGTGATTCTTACTCAAGATCCAATATTGGCACTGGTTTGTTGGCCAAAGTCAAGACCTTTGTCCGTCGCGGATGTGTTTGAATCATGAAGGCTTTGTTCCATATCAGTGTCTTGTCCAAGTTGTGATTTATTGGCCAAAGTCAAGATCACTTCTTGTCCATCGACATCGATTACGAAGCTTTCCAAGGTCAATGGGTTCCGCTTAACTGGGATCATTAAGTTTGTTGTGCCAAAGCCAAGGCTTAGTTGATTCAGAGGAAAAAGGTTAGGGAATATATTGGATATATTGGCATATATAAGATATATGTTTCGGACTTGGATGTCCACCTACTGGATCTAGGAATTGGATGAGATCCAATTGATCTTAGAGATCTACCTAGTTAATTATCATACAATTTGTTGGCCAAAGTCAAGATTGTGTGTTATTTAACGGGATCCCAGCCCACTAGGAAACAAGGTTTCCTGAGTACTTCACAGAGGGTTAGAGGCTCGCCGAAAAATAGTGGGAGGCAAGTATATTTGCAATTTTCGTTTAGTTACTTGCCAATACGCGCTCATTTCAATTTTTCGTCAATATAATTAATATATTAGTTGGACTAATATTTAATCGTTGTTTCAATAAAACAGTTGGAATGTATTCAAACTACTTCAATTGTAGTTGATTATACAATTGGATTATAGTAATCAATATATTTGAATTTAAACCAATTAAATTATAGTTGATTATATAGTTAGACTATAGTAATCATTATAATAAATAGTACCTAAAATCGTTGATTTAATAGTTAGACTATTGGAATCAAGATAAATGAAAGATTAGTGTTTAAAACATAATCCTGGGTGAAAATATTTTTAAACGACTTTAATTTTCAAATTGGGAATAAAACCTCATGATAGTCCTGAGAACTGAGAAGTTACTTTATTTGATAGAGAAACCTCTTGAGCCTAATCCCGGAGTTGAGCAAATAATAGAACATGATATTTGGATTATTCATGTGATGATAACTTTAGTGCTTAATCTGTTATGCTTGCCGCAAAGACACCTTAATTTCTTAATCAGAACTAAGGATTAGATCCTTATAGTATGATAATGAAATTGAAGGATCTTCATAGATCTATCCTTAGATCTTAGAAGAACAAATTGCAATAGTAAACTCTTGGAGAGTTAATGGCTATACACAAGGAGACAAAGCCAGGGTTTGCAATAGGGCAAGAAGCGCAAGGCGCATCTTACTTCGACATCCCAGAAGGCCAAGGCTTGGCCAAAGGCTTCTGGGGTGTGGAAAAACGGGCAAAAGGCAAAGTCATTATAATCTTCTGGGAAGACAAAGGACATATCCCAAGATGTCTGCCTAAACTGTGGCAAACGAGGTCACTGGAAGCGTGACTGCCGTATGGACAAGGCAGACATGAAGGAATTGAAGACGGGCAAGGCTCCGACTTCAAATATGTTTGTCATCAACATGTTCACTACTAGTATTAAAATTGGATTTTAGATACTGGATGTGGTACATAAATATACGTACTGGTGTGCAGAATCTGCTGATAAGCAGGATACTGACTTCAGTTGAGATTTATCTGTGAGTTGGAAACGAGACGAAAGTCGCTATTTTAACCTTAGAGACCTAAGTTTAGGAACTACCCTTCGGGTATGTACTTAAATTTTGAAAACTGTTACAATGTAACTAGTTTGACTAGAAACATTATCTCTATATCAGGGTTTAACCCGTTGCAGGTATACCTTTATATTCTAGAAAACTAAAGTGTTTTATTTTATAAAGATGATATTGAGATAAACACATTAGATATGAATAACAGTATTTATATTTTGAATATAAATAAATCTCAAACGTATAACATGACAAACAAATAGCTCAAACTGAATTAATCAGTTGAAACTTAAAAGTGGCATTGTTGTATGGGACACAATAAACAAGACTCGTATATCCACACTTTTGAAGAGTGAATACTAGGACGAATTTGATTCTATTCAAATAATGTTTACGAATCTAGTTTATTGGGCAAAGTGCCTAAAACACCTTTTACTTGGTAAAAGTGCAAATGCCACCGATTTGTTAGCCCTCGTTCATAGTGCGTAAGTGGGCCCATGTCTAGCTAGGCTAGAGGTGGATATGAATAATTCGTAACCTTTACGGATGTGGCATCGTGTTACGGTTATGTGTTTCTTTTGAAACACGAATCAGAAACTTTTGATTAATCAAAGAGTTTCGACACGAAGTAGACAAACAGATCGGCTAAAGTATTAAACACCATGATTGGACCATAATGAAAATACTTAAGCAATAAGTTTCTCAAATACTTGAAATAGTATAGTATTCTTTCAATGAGGACTCCTCTCGGAACACCTCAATTTGACGGTGTGTCTGAACATAGAAACCAAATTTTGTTGGACATGATAAGGTTAATCATGAGTCGCTCTGAGCTACCATTTCCTTCAACGGATACACATTAATCAGTGCAAAACTTATTTTGAATAAGGTTCCATAAAATCTGTTTGACAGACTTTATATTAGATATGAACAGGAAAGAAACCGGGTTTCTCATTCCTGATGATTTTGGGAATGCTAGGCATATGTTTGGATGATACCAAACTAAAACCCAAATCGGATAAGTGCCTAAGTTGTGGGTTATCATAGGGAAACCAAATTATAGTACTTATACAACTCACATGAGAATAATTTAATTGTTGCTCACCATGTGGTTTTCCTAAGAGGAATACCGATATGCAGTGGTAAGTGGGAGGAAAGTAAAACTCGATGAAAATCAGAGTAATACTATTCCAGGCACCGATTCCTTAATGGAACACAAATATTTCATCAAGGATGAAACTATACCAATAATCTTCGAATACACAAGAACCGCGTAAGTCGGAGAGAGTCAGAAAATAACCTAGGAGGTATGGGTTTCTGATCTCACCTCATAAAGATGTCAATCTTATTGAGGAATACGAACTGACTACGTATGAGGAAGTGATACAAGGTATCGACTCCCAATTATGGCAAAGTGCCATGTTGTCCGAAATGGATTCCATGTATACCAACTCAGTTTGGACACTGGCTGATGTACCGGAAGGCATTGTGCCTATTGGTACTATATTAGTCTTCAAGGAAGACATACATGGATGGCAACATACCAACGTACTAAGCTAGACTTGTAGCGAAAAGGGTATCGTTATCAACATTGTGTCGATTACGACGAAACCTTTTACTCTTTGCCATGGTTAAGTCCATTTGGATAATGCTTGCTAATGCTGCATGTTTCATTTATGAAATATGGCAGCTGAACGTCAAAATCGCTTTCCTTAACGGAAACCTTTTGGAGGATGTTTACAACATCCTGACGGTTTTGTCGTACCAAAACAAGCAAACAAGGTTTGCAAGTTAATTCGATCCATTTATGGACTGAACCAAGCATTGCGTTCTTGGAATTATCGTTTTGATCTAATCATAATGGTATATGATTTAATTCAAAACGAAAATGATTCTTGTGTATATAAGGAGGTTAGTGGGAGCGCACTGACAATGATTGTCCTAAAAAATGATGATATGTCATTTCTTGGAAATGATATTCCCATATTACAGTAGGTGAAAGCTTGGCTTTCATGAAAATTCTCCGTAGAATTCTTGGGAGAGACAACCTTTATTCTAGGAATAAGGATCTACTGGGATAGATCTAAAAGTTGTTGGCACTCTCCGAGAACTCGTACATTGAAATATATGTACGCGACCTGGTGTCTCATATGCTTTGAGCATATGGAGTAACAATCAGGCCAATCCAAGTGATAGTCACTGGATTGATGTTAAGAACATCCTTAAGTATCTTAGATGATCCAAGGATACTTTCTTATACTATGGAGAAGGAGAACTTAAAGTGACTGGGTTCACTGCTGCAAGTTTCCTAACCGACAAAAATGATTATAAGTCGTAACAAAGTTACTATATAGTTTTGAATAACGGAACAGTGAGCTGGAAATCTTCCAAGCAAGATACTGTTGCCGAATAAACAACAAAAGTGGAATATTGCTGCAGCTGAGGCAGCAATAGAAGCCTTTTGGATTGATAATAATCCTAATCAGATTAGGAGTAGTTCTGTTAGCAGCTAAGCTAGGCTACAGCACAGGCTAAAGAATTAATGGTCTCATCAACGATCCAGATATATACTTCAAATATTCATCTGATTCGTTCGGATCATACATCGTGGCGATGTGATGATCGAATAAATCGCATCAGATGATAACACTACAAATCCGCTGACGAAAGCATTTTCTCAGCAGAAGTATGAGCAAACCGTACATAGTTCGGGTGTAGGACACTTGAGTGATTGGCTATAGGCCAAGTGAGAGATTGTTGGACAATTATGACCCATAACATCACTATTTGTACAGATCATGGTGTTGTTGTACAAATTAACTATGTGACAAAGGAAATTGCTCTTTTATCATTTGTAATTAGATTACCAAGATATATAAATGATAAAAGGTCCTTATGATTAGTTTCGGATTGAGATGATATGAGACAGTATCAATCCACGAAGGTTTAATCATTAAATATCCCTAGTCGTAGTATCATCGAGATTGGACATCGATAATGCGGAATAGACTAGTATTACACTTGTGCGCGTTGTGGGAGCATAACGGCATAGTTCTCATATATTTGGGTATATGATACTCATGCAAGTGTAATAGGAGGTTGTGTTTACCTATGGTACGAAAACAGCTTCTCTCTGGATAGACCCCTCGGAATTCCATTGGTAGTATGACTATGTGTCTATGGAAGTCCGAATCAGGGTAGGTGTATTTGGTCTTAACCTGAGACTTGCACCGCTAATACTTGCGACAATCAATATACTTTGGTTTTGGTCGTCCAGGGCTTTAACAGGTTCTGTGTACGCCTCTTCTGGGTATATTGAGAATCGTAGTGTATTGGGTGTGATGTCAAGATGGAAGTATCACTTCAGTCATAGTGGAGATGATGATCACGTAGGATACGGAACTGATGCTCTTTTGTACTGCAGTCATCGGGATAATATGACTAGGTCATGATTATCCGATTATAGAGACTAGTTACCAGAGATCCGATATGTGCTTCGTATGGGGCAGACACAATTCCAGCCCCAGGCCTAGCACGTGACATCCGATGCTGGATCGCAATACGCAATACTACGTATACTACGCCTGATAAAGATTACATATTCCTTTAAGAATATTTCTGGAGAAATGGGTAGGCACTGTGCTTTGCTAGAAGCCAACCATGTCTTGTAAATCGGTAAAAACGTAGTACTAGGTACGTACGTGTTCGGATAGTCCAACGATCAGATTTACTGCCAACATATCCGGGGATCTCATGGGTCGCTTCCCGAAGATTCACCGATGACGTATGACTCACACTTTATTAATCTGGAATTAATTATAAGAGAGAAAATTAATCTAGGATTAATTACGGAGATATTTTTTCTGGGATAAAATATTATTTAAAGAGAGAGAACAATTAATTTGGAATTAATCGATAAAATAATATATTCGATATATTATACGAAATTAGATTTCGACGCGGAATTAAAATTAGATTTTAATTCGGGCGAACGAGTTAATTTAGAATTAATTCGTTAGCGACGTGAATAGAAATTTTGCTAGGCATAATTATTTAATTAAATTTGATTTAATTACGTCGCAACAGAAAATTCGTTAATTCAGAATTAGCGAACCCGAGCCCGGAGTTTTTGCGGGCCCACTCGCATTTCGAATCAAGTGGGGCCCATAAGTCACATCAAACGTCACATCACTAGTCAACTTTATCACTTTATTGTGATGGAAGTTGTTGGATGATGCTTGAGTGTGAAACACTCAATTGTGATGGTTGAAAGACATTTACCATTTAATTAATTTTTGGTATTTGAATTTTAATTTAGTGTATTAGATACACAACACACGACCAACACAATACTTCTCACTCTCTCCCTCACACTCACGGCCTTGGGCCATTTTTCCTCTCCAAAAATTCTACATTTGCCGAGAACAACAAGAAGTGCAAGGGAATTTTGTGGCAAAATTTCCAAGGTGCTAGCACATATTAGGAGTCATATAAAGGTGATAGGGAAACCCATCCATGGGCATGGAATCCACACACCAAGCTTGGAGCTTGAAGAACACAAATGGAGCACAATGAGGAGCCATTGCCGAGAGCTTCCAAGGAGGAGCAAAAGTTTTGTGTTCGACGCATCGCAAATCCGATCTTTGTAAGTATGATTCCACCATACTTCTTCTGAGTATTCACATGATTGTCATTGCTTAATGATCTTGGGACTAACCTAGAAACCCAACAGTGGCAGACACGTGGAGTGACACGTGGCGATGGCGATGTCGACACCGTATGATGATGACACATGGCACGGCGTACGTTAGCAGATCGGCTGTGATGGTGACACGTGGCACGGCGCACGTTAGCAAATTCATACTTCTCAGATTCTGACTTGTTGACCCGGCGCACGTTGGCATGGTGAGGTGCACGTTAGGTGTCGCGACGCCAAAGGCTTGCGCGTCACAACGCGAAAAATGATGAAAATGCCCTTTTGTCCAATTTTCACTGTTTTGGGCCCAAATCACCTCTAGAGAGTCCTGAAACTTTATTTATCTACACAATAACACAAAACACATCAAAATATTCACAAAACTCAAGAAACTATACAAAATATTAGGTCAAATGAGTGGGAAATAGTGATATAATTACCACTCATCACACCCCCAAACCTAACATTTTGCTAGTCCTCGAGCAAAATATAGAATAAAATAACATAAACATCTTTAAAATAAAATTTAACTAAGCCACTTTCGTAGGGATCACGGTTGCATTTAGCGTATGCAACAAGCCTTTAAACCCCTAGGTGTCCCTAGTGGACGAGTTGTAGTCTCGTGAGGGTTTACAACAATGATACCCACAAACATTTTACAAAAGTAAAAAGGTAGTGAAACTAATGCACACAAAAGCAAAAAGACAAGAGAAAAGAGAATAAAGAAGTTAGTGACTAATCAGGTGAAATTTCTACTCCAAGTTACTAGTTGTTTTCTTTCTTTCTTTCTAAAGTACTGAATATTTAAATTCTCCGATTATATTTACCATTTTCCATATACACAGCCAAAAAAATATTAAACAACTCATTTTTGCCCACAACAGTCATAAGTGTAGTTGATAAGAGAGTAATATTTTTGTCCTAAAGTTTTATCAGAATTCACACCTTTTTGTAGCAATGGAATAATTTTTTTTGATTTTTTTGATTTTTTTTTTGATTGATTTATTTATTTATATACAATATCTTCCATCTATGTAGCGAGTGTTGGGTCGGTGGCTCCAAAACCAGTTGGCTTTAGGGAACCAGGTGTTAAGACACCCCTACGGACGTAATTACTCAGACTTCAGATATATATATATTTTTTGCAACATCCTTGATCCATGTAGCGAGCTTTGGGCCAATGACTCCCAAACCAGTTGGCTTTAGGGCACTAGGTGTTAAAACACCCTTACAGACTTAATAACTCGGACCTCAGACGTTTTTTTTTTTACTCCATTGCTTTTTGAGATGCTTCCTCTAATTAAACTAGAGCACTGAATATTACAAACTTTTCAATTTTAGCTCATGTCCGTATGTTACTATGCATGTTGATAATACCTGCCAACTCAGCATACGAAGATCCATTTTAGTCAGTATTATGGAGAATTAACAAATTAAATAATTCAAAAGGAAATAAACAAAAAATAACTTGTTCCGAAATAGGTTTGAGATACGTCTCATGAGTGAAAACTCCTTACTCAGCTATCTCTTACCAATTTCACCTTTTTAGTCAAAATAAAAACACAAAAACGCAAAATATTTTGTAATTTTTGAACATTTTTCAAATTTTTTTGTATTTTTCGAAAAATTTTGGACTAAAAATAAAAACAACCCACAGACTAAAAACAAGGTACTGATCAACTAATTCCCTCCCCCAAACCTAATTGTGACATTGTCCCCAATGTCTTAAACAGTAGAAGAAGAGTTCAAAAGATAATACCTGGATAACTGAAATTCTACACGAAAAGTTAAAGGTTAAGAACCAGAATAATCCGACGCCTCTTACCACGATCGTCCTCGGACCAATTTTTCTTTGAAAGGATAGAGTCAATTTTTTTGGTTCATAAGCTAAGATTTGGTCAATTAGATCTGGAGAAGTTATGGCATTGAAGAGGAGTTCTTTTAAAGGTTTTGACACGAACCCATTTCTCCGAGCATCATCAAGAAACACACAAAGAAAATCATAAAATCCATCAACGTTAAACAGCCCAATTGGTTTCTGGTGTATGTTCAAGTTCGCCCAAGATAACACTATAAAAATTTCCTCCAATGTGCCCAAGCCACCTGGCAAAGCAATAAAAGCATCAGCACAGTTAATAATTTCTACCAATCGTTCAGACATACCTGGCACGATCAGTTCCTCTCTGTTTGATGGTTCAATAAGATTTGCCTCTGCCAAGGGTTTTGGGATGATTCCCAAAACGTTACTGCCTCCCTCACGTACATCTTTTGAAATGATCCCCATAAGTCCAAGATTGCCTCCGCCATATACTAAGTGCATATTTCTTGCAGCTAAGACTCGACCCAATTCATGTGCTGCTTCTACGTATTGTGGCTTAGTACCAACACTAGTACCGCAAAACACACAGATGTTTTCAACTCGTTTTCTTGAAGTGGCTTCCATGTTTTACTCTGGATGTCTTCAAAAGTGCAATGATGAGTTGAATTTATAACACCTGAAAAGGGTGAGTAAAATAATAGCATTAGTACCTGCCAAATGACAATTATTAGTTAAACAGTAAAATAAATCGTGATAGTCAAAAAGTTCTGGATCCTGTCGGAGAAAATAAAAGAAAACAACAAAACAAATCACAATTATCAGGAAAAGACAAAGAGATCTAATATGTACAAGAAAAGTAGCAGCTTGATTGACGTCTATGCGTCAGGGACAAGCTTCCCATCCAATTTTCTTATAAATTGGCAAACATGGTCTTTTTGAGTCAGATTCCCAAGACATAACTGTAGTCTTTCTTTTTGAAATTATGTATGTAATTTGCGAATGGCTATGTGAACATATCCACTGGGATGCATCTCAAGAGTCGAAGATATATTATCTAAAGACTCCTTACTCAAACCATCCCTAATGAATTTAATTTTGTCTTCGCGATTATCAGACACCATTCCTAAAGAACTACAACGAGTATTGCAATTCCAACTTGCACATTTGTAGCAAACACCCATTTGCTTAGCTCTATGTTTCTTTGCATAGGTGCTTCTTCCAAAACCAGGCAGATGTGAAATAAAAGAGTCAGAAGACTCACCTGCCAATCGGACCTGTGCTTCAATTACCCAACGAATATCATTAGGAACACCATGGATCGTTAGTAATCTCATCTGTTCCAAGCGAGCTTTGTAAACTTTCATCAGAGAGTTTCGAGGGAGATAAGGAAATTGCTTGTGAAGATATATGAGAACTTCTTCCATCCTGGAATGTCTTAATCTGCAAAAACTAAACACACAAAATTAAATCACACCAAATCACAATATATACATAAATTGCATGGGTTGCCTCCCTGCGAGTGTTTGAATTCTCTAAGCATCCCAATATCATTTCAAGCATTGAAAGTAAGTACGAATACAACGAGGGAGTTGCGGAATACTCACATCGAACGGTTGAGTGACGCGGCGACAAATAAAAATTCAGTTTCTGCTCACTGCAGCTCACGGCAGTCCACTGCTTCTTGTCCTCCATTTTCGGCTTCAATCTTCAAGAATCCAAGCTCCAAGCTTTTGAATGGTATTCCAAGCTCGCGGGTGGGTTTCCCTATCACCTTTGTATGTCTCCTAGAGTGTGCTAGCACTTTGATTTTGCAACAAAATCACTCATTTGCTTCTCCATTTTCACGGTAAAAACAGAACCAGTGAAGGGGAGAAGAAGGCCTCCAAGGCCGAGAGAGAGATAGCAAATTTGGCTCCCAAAAACGTGAGAAGAGAGAGAGAATTGAAGTGATATTTTTTTGGTATTTGATTTAGTGTATCTAATACACCTTTTTTAATTTCAAGAATCAAATAAAATTGATTTATCAAATACAAAAAAGTCAAGCCATTAAAGGCTTCAACCACTTCCATCAATTCCCATCAATCATGAATAGTGACTTGCGTCAATCACTCAAAGTGAAAGACATCTATCACTTGATTGGCGAATGATGTGACGCTAGATTTGACTTGCGTGCCACACTCGAATTCGAAATGCGAATGCGCTCGCAAACAATCCCGGGCTCGGGTTCGCTAATTCCAAATTAACGAATTTTCCATTGCGACGTAATTAAATGATTTTGCCTAGCGAAATCACTATTCACGTTGCTAACGAATTAATTCTAAATTAACTCGTTCGCCCGAATTAAAATCTAATTTTAATTCCGCGTCGAAATCTAATTTCGTTTAATATATCAAATATATTAATTAATCGATTAATTCCAAATTAATCGTTATCTCTCTTTAATTGATATTTTATCCCAGATACAATATCTCCGCAATTAATCCCAGATTAATTTTCTCTCTCATCATTAATTAATCCCAAATTAATAAAAGTGCGAGTCATACGTCATCGGTGAATCTTCGGTAAGCGACTCATGAGATCCCCGGATATGTTGGCAGTAAATTCGGTCGTCGGACTATCCAAACACGTAAGTACCTAGTACTACATTTATACCGATTTACAAGACAAGGTTGGCTTCTAGCAAAGCACCATGCCTACCCAATTCCCCAGAAATATGCTTACAGGAATAAGTGATCTATATCAGGCGTAATTTACGTAGTATTGCGTATGTCGATCCAGTATCGGATGATCACATGCTAGGCTTGAGGCTGGAATTGTGTCTGCCCTAAACGAAGCACATGTCTGATGTCTGGTAACTGGTCTCTATAATCGGATATACATGACCTTGTCATAATATCCCGATAGCTGCAGCATTTAAGAGAACCAGTCTCGTATCCTACGTGACCATCATCTCAACTATGACTAGAGTGATACTTCCGTCTTGACATCACACCCAACACACTACGATTCTCGATATACCTAGAAGAGGCGTACACAGAAACCGGTTAAAGCCCTGGACGACCAAAACCAAAGTATATTGATTGTCGCAAGTATTAGCGGTGCAAGTCTCAGGTTAAGACCAAATACACCTACCCTAATTTCGGACTTCCATAGACACATAGTCATACTACCAATGGAATTCCAAGGGGGTCTATCCTGAGCGAAGCTGTTTCCCGTACCATCGGTAAAACACAACCTCTTATTACACTTGCATGAGTATCCTATACCCAAATATATGAGAACTATGTCGTTTGTGACCTCACAATGCGCACAAGTGTAATACTAGTCTTTTACTTATTTATCGATGTCCAATCTCGATAATACTATGACTAGGGATATTTAATGATTTATCCTTCGTGGATTGATACTGTCTCATATCATTCTCAATCCAGGAACAAATCATAGGGACCTCCTATCATTTATATATCTTGGTGATCTAATTACAAATGATAAGAGAGAAATCTCCTTTGTCACATAGTTAATTTGTACAACAACACCATGATCTGTACAAATAGTGACGCTATGAGTCATAATTGTCCAACAATCTCCCACTTGGCCTATAGCCAGTCACTCGAGTGTCTGACACCCGAACTATGTACAGTTGGCTCAAATTGTTGAGAAAATGCTTTCGTCAGCGGATTTGCATGATTATCATCTGATGCGATTTATTCGATCATCACATCGCCACGATGTATGATCCGAACGAATCAGATGAATATCGAAGTATATATCTGGATCGTTGATGAGACCATTAATTCTTTAGCCTGTGATGTATCCTAGCTCAGCTGCTAACAGAACTATTTCTAATCTAATTAGATTTATTATCGACCCAGAAGGATTCTATTGCCGCCTCAGCTGCAGCAATAACCTGTATTTATTGTTTATTCACAGTATCTTGCTTGGAAGATTTCCAGCTCACTGTACCGTTATTCAAACTGTATAGTACCGTTATGCGACTTGTAGTCGTTTTATCGGTTTAGGAAACTTGCAGTAGTGATCCTAGTCACTTCAAGTTCTCCATCTCCTTTTATTTAAGACAGCATCCTTAGATCTCTAAGATACTAATGGATGTTCTTAATATCAATCCAGTGACTATCACTCGGATTGGCCTGATTGTGAATCCATATGCTCAAAGCGTATGAGACACCAGGTCGCGTACATTTTTCAATGTACGATTTCTCGGAGAGTTTTTATGAAAGCCATGCTTTCACCGATTGTTTTATGGGAATATCATTTCCAAGAAATGATGTATTATCTTTATTTATAGGACAACCATTGTCAGTGCGCTCCCACTTACCCTCATATATACACAAGAATCATTTTCGTTTTGAATTAAATCATAAAATATTATGATTACATCAAAACGATAATTCTAAGAACCTATGCTTGCTTCAATCCAAACATGGATCAAATAACCTGCAAACCTTGTTTGCTAGTTTTGGTATGACAAAACCGACAGGATATTGTAAACATCCTCCAAAAGGTTTCCTTTCAGGAAAGCGATTTTGCCATTCAGTTGACATATTTCAGAAATTGAAACATGCAGCATTATCCAAATGGATTTACCATGGCAACATGTAAAAGGTTGAATCGTAATCAACACAATGTTGATAACGATACCTTTCCGCTAAAAGCCTAGCTTTATACGTTGGTATGTTTCCATCCATGTATGTCTTCTTTGAAGACCTATATAGTACCAATATGCACAATGCCTTGTGGTACAACAACTAGTATCCAAACATAGTTGGTATACATGGAATCCATTTCGGATTCATGACACTATGCCATAATGGGGAGTCGATATCTTGTATCACTTCCTCATACGTAGGCAGTTGGTATTCCTCAAAAGATTAACATCTTTATAAGGTGAGATCAGAAACCCATACCCCAGGTTGTTTTCTGACTCTCTCCGACTTACGTGGTTCTTGTGTATTCAAATATTACTGGTATAGTTTCATCCTTGATGAACTATTTGTGTTCCATTAAGAAATCGGTGCCTTGAATAGTATTACTCCGATTTTCATCGAGTTTTACTATCCTCCCACTTACCACTGCATATCGGTATTCCTCTTAGGAAAACCGCATGGTGAGCAACAATCTAATTGTTCTCTTGTGAATTGTATAAGTACTATACTTATGGTATCCCTAGGATAACCTACAATTGGCACTTATCAAATTTGGGTTTTAGTTTGGTATCATCCAAACATATGCCTAGCATTCCCAAATTTTAGGAATGAGAAACCCGGTTTCGTTCCTGTTCATATCTAATATGAAGTCTGTCTAACAGATTTTAATGGAACATTATTCTAAATAAGTTTAACACTGTTAATGCGTATCCGTTGAAGGAAATGGTAGCTCAGAGCGACTCATGATTAACCTTATCATGTCCAACAAAATTCGGTTACTCTGTTCGGACACACCGTCAAATTGACGTGTTCCGGAACGAGTCCTCCTTGAAAGAATATTATACTCTTTCAAGTATATTAGAAACTTATTGCTTAAGTATTTTCATCATGGTCTAACCATGACGATTTAATACTTTAGCCGGTCTGTTTGTCTACTTCGTGTCGAAACTTTAAAAGTTTCCGATTTGTGTTTCAAAAGAGACACATAACCATAACGAGATGCCACATCCGTAAAGGTCACGAAATATTCATATCCACATCTAGCCTAGCTAGACATGGGCCCACTTGCTTCACTATGAACTAGGGCTAACAGATCGGTGGCACTTACAGTTTTACCAAGTAAATAGTGTTTTAGGCATTTTGCCCAATAAACTAGATTCGTTGACTTTATTTGAATGGAATCAAATCAGTCCGAGTACCCACTCTTCAAAAGTGTGGATATACGATTCTTGTTTTAGTTGTGTCCCAGACAACAATGCCACAATTGAGTTTCTTCTGATCAAATCAGTTTGAGCTATTTGTTTGTCATTTTATGTTTCTGAGATTTATTTATGTTGACGGTGGATTTTGGTCTCAGGGTAATATGGGAATATCACCTCCGAGGTAATCCTCCTTCAATAGTGAATTTGTTTGGTTATGGGGGACCAAAAGAAAATTTAGCGAGGAACGGAAAAACACACCAATCGACAAAAAGATTTAACGTGGTTCGGTGGATTTTTTATCCGACCTACGTCCACGGACAAGAACATGATGGTACTCTTTATTACTAAATGCGCTTCTCGGGTCTCTTCTTTGTTTTTACAAATCAGAGCTTGATGATTCTGATCACTCCCTTTCTTATGATGATTTTATGATATCCTTTACACATACTATGCCCTCCTATTTATAATAATACAGAAATCAGACTCCTATTTGCATAAGAAATCCTATTTGAACTTAATCTTCTCTTCTTGCAAGGATTCCTAGTCTGATTCTCCCTCTCTTTTCTTATTCCTTTTCGGATTCTGACTCTGTTTCCTTGTGATAGTAGGATACTTTGTTTATCTTATCCACAAGAATAGGGTGTCGTCATCTTGAACACGACTCGATGTCCGGTCGGTCTTCATGAGGTCGATCATGACAATATTTTATGCTAAGAGTGTTTCTGCCGACTTTATAGTGCTCGGTCATCCGAACCAAAGTGGTCGGTCTTAACATGTTGTGGTCGGGTCGGCTATATGATCTCAACCAGTCAGGGAATTACCCTTCTGTCCTCGTCGTGCTGCTTTAAATATCATAGTGCCTGAAAACACCATCAACAATTTATATTCAAAATATAAATGCTGTTATTCACATCTAATGTGTTTATCTCAATATCATCTTTATATAATAAAACACTTTAGCGTTCTAGAATATAAAGGTACATCCGCAACAGATTAGACACTAATATAGAGATAATGTATCTAGTCAAACTAGTTACATCCTAACAGTTTCGAAATTTAGGTACATACCCGAGGGTAGTTCCTAAAATTAGGTATCTACAGTTAAAACAGCGACTTTCATCCCGTTTCCAATTCGCAGATAAATCTCAATCTGAAGTCAGTATCCTGCTCATAGCAGATTCTGAACATCAGTACATATTTATGTACCACACTAAGTATTTAAAATCCAATTTCAATACTAGTAGTGAATATATTTATGACAAACATATTTGAAGCCGGAGCCTTGCACCGTCTTTAATTCCTTCATGTCTACTTTGTCCAAATGGCAGTCACACTTCCGCGATCCCGTTTGCCACAATTAAGCAGATATTTTGGGATATGTCCTTTATTTTCCTAGAAGATTATAATGATTTTGCCTTTGCCCTTTTCATATTCCAGAAGCCTTTGGCCAAGCCTCGGGTTTCTAGAATATCGAAGTAAGGTGCGACTTACGCTACTTGCCTTATTGCAAACTTTGGCTTTGTCTCCTTGAGAATAGCCATTAACTCTCCAAGAGTTATCTATTGCAATTAACGCTTCTAAGATCTAAGTATAGATCTATGAAGATCCTTCAATTTCTTTATCATACTTTAAGGATCTAATCCTTAGTTCTGATTCAGAAATTAAGGAGTCTACTGCGACAAGCTTAATGGATTAAGCACTAAAGCTATAATCACATAAATCTTCCAAAGATTATGCTCTACTATTTGCTTAACTCCGGGCTTAGGCATAATATGTTATTTTATCAAATAAAGTAACTTATTATTTTCCAGGACCATCCTGAAACTATTACTCCCAATTTGAAAATTAATCCATTTAAATACATTTTCCCTGAGATTATGTTTTAAATGTCAATCTTTCAATTTTATTTTGATTTGAATAGTCCAACTATTTAATCAACGATTTTGGTACTATTAAATATAATGATTATTATAGTCCAACTATATTAATCAACTAAACTTTTAATTTGTTTGAATACAGTCCAACTGTTAATTAAAACAACAATTAGATATTAGTCCAACTAATAATTAATTTAATTGACGAATGATATTTGATTGAGTGCGTATGGCAAGTAATTAAACGAATATTGCAAATTCAATTCTTGCCTCCCACTATTTTTCTGCGAGCCTCTAACCCTCTGTCGAGTACTCGGGAAACCGTGTTTCCTAGTGGGCTAGGATCCCGTTAAATATCACACAATCTTGACTTTGGCCAACAAATTGTATGATAATTAACTAGGTAGATCTCTAAGATCAATTGGATCCAATCCAATTCCTAGATCCAGTAGGGGGACATCCAAGTCTGAAACATATATCTTATATATGCCAATATATCCAATATATTGCCTAACCTTTTTCCTCTGAATCAAATAAGCCTTGACTTTGGCACAACAAACTTAGTGATCCCAGTTAAGCGTGACCCATTGACCATGGAAAGCTTCGTAATCAATGTCGATGGACAAGAAGTGGTCTTGACTTTGGCCAACAAACCACAACTTGGACAAGACACTAATATGGAAAAAAGCCTTCGTGATTCAAACACATCCTCGACGGACAAAGGCCTTGACTTTGGCCAACAAGCCAATGCCAGTCTTGGATCTTGAGTAAGAATCACTCAATGGAAGGAAAAACGCTTAATATTTGTGAGGGTTTTTCGCGTACAAATTGGCAACCAATTTATTATCTTTGTTAAGGTCTCATCATCATA
The DNA here is from genome assembly GCA_019454045.1 of Zanthoxylum bungeanum. Classification (NCBI taxonomy): domain Eukaryota; kingdom Viridiplantae; phylum Streptophyta; class Magnoliopsida; order Sapindales; family Rutaceae; genus Zanthoxylum; species Zanthoxylum bungeanum. Next base: position 53,131 of record SKCR01037781.1, read on the forward strand.
CACCCTTAAACATGCATTCTAAACACATAATAAAGCGCGTATAATAAAATAATAATGATATACGGATGATACTTTACACATTGATCCTAGATCAAATCTCTCCCTTTCTCTCTCCCGCTAGCACAAGTATTTGCTTCTACCCGTTACACTATACTTCTAAAGAAACCTCATTTACATTGAGGGGAATAGGTGAGAAGAGAATACAAAGAATAAGGAGGTAATAAGGCTGGACACGCAGGTCCAATTAATAAATCAAATTTATTACAACAATTTCTAAAATTGCCCCACCCATCTAATATCCATCCGATATACATTATTCATGCATCGCAACCATGTATTCACACAAGCATGCTATCAATCTATCTAATCAAATTAATTAATCTGATAATTAATGACCATCCAATATTCAAACAACGATTCGATTTTGCACGAGTCAAACTCGTTTTGTGAATAAGTACTCAAAGCACGAATTCTTGAATTAAATTAAACTACAACATTAAATCCAATTTAATATGTATTTAATTCTAATCCACTATTTAATTCCAAATTAAATACTACACTTTATTTGACGAACCTTTACGAATTAAATTCCAAATTTAATCGTTTCGGATCTCAAAGCCCGATTAACGTCCAACGTCAATTTAATTAAAGTCCAATGGGCTTTTAATTAATTTCTTAAGGCGTGGACTTTTGGTCAACTCGGGTCAAACCCAATAACCATAGTCCAATCCGGGAGTAACCCCATAAGCCTAGAAATTAATTTAGGCCCATTAGGCCCAATTAAACTTTAAAGGTCCATTAGTCGCATTTGGGATTTATGGAAGCGGTTTTGGGCCTAATTGGATCCAACCAATTTTGCCTAAACCCAACTTGGTACAACCAAGCCCAATAAGCCCAATAACAACATTTAAAGCCCAAATCCAATTTAAAGCCCAATTTAATTAAATTCCAAAAATCCAATTTCTTAATTTAATTAAACAAAGTGCATAACATAATTAATTACCCAATTAACATTTCTAAAATATCAATTAGCCTAATTAATCATGCTTATCAACAACAAAACATGTCCATCACATTTCAACAAAAATCAAACCCAATTTCATGCTTATTAAGTCTCGGCCAAATGGGAATTTATGTCAAATTGCAAATCCAATCCAATTGAATCTTAAATCAACATTAAATCATCATTCCCAATTGATTTCCAAAACATCCAATGAATCAAAAAATCAAAATCCAAGACAATTAGGGTTCATGTCCAATTCGGCCAAGCCAAAGAATTTGGGGAAAAATGTTCCAAACAATTTTTCATCGAATTTATCCAATCAATCATCAATTAAAACACATTTAAGCATACTAATTCATCCAATTTAATTAAATCATGCTCAAATTCATTTTACCCAAATTTTAAGCCCTAATCTATTTTCATGCTCAACCTTGCTCTGATACCATTGTTCGAATTCTCTAAGCATCCCAAGATCATTTCAAGTATTGAAAATAAGTGCGAATACAACGAGTGAGTTGCAGAATACTCACATCGAGCGATTGAGTGACGCGGCGACGAATAAAAATTCAGTTTCTGCTCACTGCAGCTCATGGCAGTCCACTGCTTCTTGTCCTCCATGTTCGGCTTCAATCTTCAAGAATCCAAGCTCCAAGCTTTCGAATGGTATTCCAAGCTCGCGGGTGGGTTTCCCTATCACCTTCGTATGTCTCCTAGAGTGTGCTAGCACTTTGATTTTGCAACAAAATCACTCATTTGCTTCTCCATTTTCAAAGAAAAAACAGAACCAGTGAAGGGGAGAAGAAGGCCTCCAAGGCCGAGAGAGAGAGAGCAAATTTGGCTCCCAAAAACGTGAGAAGAGAGAGAGAATTGAAGTGATATTTTTTTGGTATTTGATTTAGTGTATCTAATACACCTTTTTTAATTTCAAAAATCAAATAAAATTGATTTATCAAATATAAAAAAGTCAAGCCATTAAAGGCTTCAACCACTTCCATCAATTCCCATCAATCATGAATAGTGACTTGCGTCAATCACTCAAAGTGAAAGACATCTATCACTTGATTGACGAATGATGTGACGCTAGATTTGACTTGCGTGCCGCACTCGAATTCGAAATGCGAATGCGCTCGCAAACAATCCCGGGCTCGGGTTCACTAATTCCAAATTAACGAATTTTCCATTGCGATGTAATTAAATGATTTTGCCTAGCAAAATCACTATTCACGTCACTAACGAATTAATTCTAAATTAACTCGTTCGCCAGAATTAAAATCTAATTTTAATTCCGCGTCGAAATCTAATTTCGTTTAATATATCGAATATATTAATTAATCGATAAATTCCAAATTAATCGTTATCTCTCTTTAATTGATAGTTTATCCCAGATAAAATATCTCCGCAATTAATCCCAGATTAATTTTCTCTCTCATCATTAATTAATCCTAGATTAATAAAAGTGCGAGTCAAACGTCATCGGTGAATATTCGGGAAGCGACCCATGAGATCCCCAGATATGTTGGCAGTAAATTCGGTCGTCGGACTATCCGAACATGTAAGTACCTAGTACTACGTTTATACTGATTTACAAGACAAGGTTGGCTTTTAGCAAAGCGCTATGCCTACCCAATTCTCCAGAAATATGCTTACAGGAATAAGCGATCTATATCTGGCGTAGTATACGTAGTATTGCGTATGTCGATCCAGTATCGGATGATCACGTGCTAGGCCTGCGGCTGGAATTGTGTCTGCCCCGTACGAAGCACATGTCAGATGTCTGGTAACTAGTCTCTATAATCGGATATACACGACCTTGTCATAATATCCTGATAGCTGCAGCATTTAAGAGAACCAGTCTCGTATCCTACATGACCATCATCTCCACTATGACTGGAGTGATACTTCCGTCTTGACATCACACCCAACACACTACGAGTCTCGATATACCCAGAAGAGGCGTACACAGAAACCGGTTAAAGCCCTGGACGACCAAAACCAAAGTATATTGATTGTCGCAAGTATTAGCGGTGCAAGTCTCAGGTTAAGACCAAATACACCTACCCTGATTTCGGACTTCCATAGACACATAGTCATACTACCAATGGAATTCCGATGGGGTCTATCTAGAGTGAAGCTGTTTCCCATACCATCGGTAAAACACAACCTCCTATTACACTTGCATGAGTATCCTATACCCAAATATATGAGAACTATGTCGTTTGTGCCCTCACAACGCGCACAAGTGTAATACTAGTCTTTTACGTATTTATAGATGTCCAATCTCGATAATACTCTGACTAGGGATATTTAACGATTTATCCTTCATGGATTGATACTGTCTCATATCATTCTCAATCCAGGAACAAATCATAGGGACCTCCTATCATTTATATATCTTGGTGATCTAATCACAAATGATAAGAGAGCAATCTCCTTTGTCACATAGTTAATTTGTACAACAACACAATGATCTGTACAAATAGTGACGCTATGGGTCATAATTTTCCAACAGCGAGCGCTAAGTTTAACGTCGTCAGCTAGACGTGACTTCTCGAACGTTAGGCTGGATCTGAAAGTATGACACTTTCTTTTTGTCACTCAAATGATTCTCCCCAATAGTGCTTGACACGCTGACTGTTAACCTTGAATGTTTCGTTGGTGTTGGGATCTAGTAACTCAACAGCTCCATATGGAAAAACCTGAGTGATCACAAATGAACCTGACCACCTTGATTTCAACTTTCCAGGGAAAAGTTTCAACCTTGAGTTGTACAACAGCACCTGTTGCCTTGGTTCCAACTGTCTGTGCACTATTTTTCGGTCATGCCATTTCTTGGTCTTTTCTTTGTACAATCTGGCATTCTCATAAGCATGTAGGCGAAATTCCTCCAATTCGTTGAGTTGGTGAAGTCTTTTCTCTCCTGCAGCTTGTGAATCAAGATTCAACTTCTTCAGTGCCCAGTACGCCTTGTGTTCAAGCTCAACTGACAGATGGTACGCTTTCCCAAACACCAATCGATATGGGGACATACCAATGGGTGTCTTGTAAGCTGTTCGATAGGCCCATAATGCGTCATCCAATTTTGTTGACCAGTCTTTCCTTGTTGATCCAACGGTTCTCTCTAGGATTCTTTTGATCTCCCTGTTTGAAACTTCAACCTGTCCATTTGACTGTGGATGATAAGCAATGGCAACCTTGTGAGTAACTCCGTATTTGGATAGGAGTGCATCAAAGTATCTATTGCAGAAATGTGAGCCACCATCGCTGATGATTGCACTAGGTGTTCCGAACCGAGTGAAAATGTTCTTTTTCAGGAATTTGATCACCACTTTTGAATCATTGGAAGGTAGTGCAATTGCTTCGACCCATTTGGAGACGTAGTCTACAACAACCAGGAAGTACAGGTTTCCGAATGATGAAACAAAGGGTCCCATGAAATCAATACCCCACACATCGAATATTTCCACTTCTAGAATATTTTGCAACGGTCCTCATTTCTCCTTGAAATATTCCCCGTTTTCTGACACCTATCACATTGAAGAGCAAAAATATAAGCATCTTTAAAAAGAGTGGGCCAGAACAAACCTGATTGTAGGACTTTGGCTGCAGTTTTGTTTCCGCTGAAGTGTCCGCCATATGGTGATGAATGACAGTGCTGCAAAACACTATTGACTTCCTCATGTGGAACACACCGTCTCAATAATTGATCCGCACACCGTTTGAACAGGTACGGCTCATCCCAGACATAGTGCTTGACTTCTTTGAAGAATTTCTTCCGTTGCTGAGTTATCCATTCCAACGGCCATTTTCCTGACACAATGTAGTTGACATAGTCAGCATACCAATGGGCATCTTGCTGTTTCATGACAAACAACTGTTCATCTGGAAAAGTTTCTTTGATTGACAGATCTTTGCCAGCTGTTTCTCCATTCTCGAGCCTCGATAGATGATCTGCCACTTAGTTTTCTGTCCTTTTCCTGTCTCGAATCTCCACGTCAAATTCTTGCAGAAGAAGTATCCAACAGATCAATCTAGGTTTGGAATCTTTCTTCGTGATCAAGTATTTGATTGCTGAATGATCTGTGTAGACCACCACTTTGGGACCCAGCAGATAGGAGCGAAATTTGTCAAAAGTGTACACAACTGCGAGCAACTCTTTTTTAGTGGTTGTGTAGTTGATTTGAGCTTCATTCAGAGTTCTGCTGGAGTAGTAAATGGTGTGGAAAATATTTGCTTTGCGTTGTCCCAAAACTGCACCTACAACAAAATCACTAGCATCACACATCACTTCAAATGGAAGGGTCCAGTCTGGTGCTACAATGATGGGGGCATAAATTATCTTCTGTTTTAAGATCTCAAAAGCTTCCTGGCATTCTTTGGTGAAGTTGAAAGGAACATCCTTCTCTAGAAGATTGCACAGAGGTTTAGCAATCTTGGAAAAGTCTTTGATAAATCTCCTGTAAAAACCTGCATGTCCGAGAAAGCTCCGAATCCCTTGAAAGATGTCGACGGAGGTAGTTTTTCAATTATTTCAATCTTTGATTTGTCTACCTCGATTCCTTTTTGTGAGATCCGGTGTCCAAGAACAATGCCCTCATGTACCATGAAATGGCATTTCTCCCAATTGAGCACCAGGTTTGTATCTTCGCTCTTTTGTAACACCTGTTCCAAATTTTGCAAGCAGTGGTAAAAAGAATCTCCAAACACAGAAAATTCATCCATAAAAACCTCCATACTCTGCTCTAACATGTCTGAGAAGATGGCCATCATGCAACGCTGAAATGTAGCAGGGGCATTACATAATCCAAATGGCATCTTGCGGAAAGCAAAAGTACCATTGGGACATGTAAAGGTAGTTTTCTCTTGGTCTTCTGGTGCGATGGCAATCTGATTGTACCATGTTCTGCCAGTCTGTCTAACATCTGGTCAATGAATAGTAGCGAAAATTGATCCTTTCTCGTGGCTTTGTTCAGCTTCCTGCAGTCCATGCATACTCTCCATCCAGTCACCGTTCTTGTTGGGATTAGCTCGTTCTTTTCATTGGTAACCACAATAATTCCTCATTTCTTTGGTACACACTGCATAGGACTCACCCAACTGCTATATGAGATGGGGTAAATGATGCCAGCATCCAACCATTTTATTATTTCTTCATTTACGACTTCCTTCATGATTGGATTGAGTCTCTATTGACGCTCTACTGTGGGTTTGTACTCATCATTCATCAAAATATTTTGCATGCAAAATGATGGACTAATGCCTCGAATGTCTGCTATAGTCCAGCCAATGGCTCTTTTGTGATCTCGTAATACTCTCAGTAACTTTTCTTCATGCTCTAATATTAGTGAAGAAGAAATAATAACAGGTAATTCAGAAGAGTTTCCAAGAAATGCATACTTGAGATGGCTCGGAAGTAACTTCAGCTCCAGCTGTGGTGGTTCTTCAATCGAAGGCTTGATTCGATCTTTCTTTGGCAGTTCCACGCTTTCAACTGGTGGTGTTGATTTGAATCGGAATGGTTTGTCAAGGTAGTTGATACATTCTAGGATTTCAGCATCTAGCTCACTGTCAGTCATGTTGGTGATGCAAGCTTCGAGTGTATCCGTGGGATTTGGCTTAGTATCCTAAACGATACTATCAATAACATCAACTCTGAAGCATTCTTCTTCCTTTTCATCACTCGGGAATTTCATGGCTTTGAAAACATTAAAGGTAACTTCTTGGTCCTGCACTTTCATGGTCAGTTCTCCTTTTTGCACATCAATCACAGTTTTATCTGTAGCCAAGAATGGTCTCCCAAGAATGATAGGTATTTCTTTGTCTTCTTCCATGTCAAGGATAATGAAATCTACTGGGAGAATGAGTTTGTCAACTTTGACCAGCACATCTTCAACAACACCTCTTGGAAATGCTAGTGTTCGATCAGCAAGTTGCAATGAGACTGAGGTAGGCATTGCTTCTCCAATATGCAGTTTCCTGTAAATAGAAAAAGGCATCAAGTTAACACTAGCACCTAAATCACATAAAGCCTTACCGATATAATGTTCTCCAATGGTGCATGGAACTGTGAAACTGCCGGGATCTTTCAACTTCGGAGGAAGTTTCCTCTGAATAATGGCACTGCATTCTTCCGTCAATACTACTGTCTCGTAGTCTCCCAATCTCTGTTTTCGTGAAAGAATATCTTTCATGAATTTAACATAGCTGGGCAATTCTTCCAACGCTTCTACGAATGGGATGTTGATATGCAAATTTTTGAACACCTCCAGGAATCGAGCAAACTGCTTGTCCAGTTTGTTTTTCTGAAGTCTCTGTGGAAAAGGTGGAGGTGCAGTGATTCTTTCTGGTTCTTTTTCCTTTGCCTCTTTTTCCTCCATATGTTGCTCTGATTCTTTTGGAACTTCTTCTTTGGATACCTTGATTCCAACATCTTTGTTGATTTCAGTACCGCTTTTCAAAGTAATGGCTTGACATTGCTCATTCCCTCGGTTCATTGGATTTGGTTCTGTGTTGCTGGGAAGATTACCTGGCGGTCTATAACTCTGAGCATTAGCCAGTTGTTCGATTTGATTCTCCAGTGCTTTGATGGAAGCACATTGGATCTGAAACATAGCATCGTACTTTTTTAACTGAGCCAGTACTTCTGCTATTCCTGGTTCATTTGCCTGTTCCTGGCCTTTGTTCTGTTGCTAGAATCCAGGTGGTGGATAGTTCTGCTGTTGGAATCCAGGTGGTGGATTGTTCTTTTGCCCTGAATTGTTGCTCCATGAAAAATTGGGATGATTCCTCCACCCTGGGTTGTAGGTGTTGGAATATGGATTATTCCCCTGTCTGTTGAAATTTTTGAAAAAATTCACTGTTTCTTCAAGTTGGTTTGGTTCTGGTGCTCCTCTATATGGTGAACTTGTGGATCCAGTGGTAAGAGTCTCCATGAATTTGCATATCTGATCCAGCTTGGTGTTGACTGCTGTATTGGCTCCACTTTCATAAATTCCTGCAATTCTTTGGATCATGCTCCTTTCTGTTGGCCACAAGGAATTGTTGTTGGCCATTTCTTCGATTAGGTCCTAGGCTTGATCTTCTCCTTTCACCATTAAAGCTCCTCCAGCAGCAGCATCGATTGTGGTTCTCATTATTCCAGAAAGTCCATTATAGAAAGTTTGGACTTGAAGCCATTTTGGAATCTCATGGTGAAGACATTTCCGGAGCAAATCTTTGTACCTTTCCCAAGCTTCGTAGAGAGTTTCTGAGTCTTGTTGTACAAAGGATGTGATTTCATTCCTTAGCTTTCCAGTTCTGACTGGTGGAAAGTAATTTGCAAGAAATTTGGTGGCTAAAGTGTTCCAAGTTGTGATGGAACCTGCTGGTAGTGAATGTAGCCAAGCTTTAGCTCTGTCCTTCAAGGAGTATGGGAAAACACGCAGTCTCATTGCTTCTTCAGCTTCTCGGTTGTAATTGAAAGTGCCGCAAACTTCCAGGAAGTTGTTGATGTGGGCATTAGGATCTTCATTTGCATTCCTCCCAAACTGAACTGAATGATGAATCATCTGAATGCATGTTTTGATGTCACCCGCATTTGCTGGTAAGGGAGGGAGTACAATACATGAAATGAGTCTGTCAACCACCGGAATGGTTCTGTCTCGAATGGGAATTGGTGGTGCAACCTCCAAAGGTTCAGGTTCCATGTTGACTAAAGCTTCTTGGCCTTCTCGCATTTCCCTTCTCAACTGTCTGATGGTTCTTTCAATTTCTGGGTCAAGCGGTCAAAGTTCAAATCTTCTGGTTCGTCTCATGAAGTTTCTGAGAACCTCAAACACAAGAAAACAAAAACAATAAGTAAAAAGAAAATTAGATACAAGTAAAGGTATCTAACCTTAAAACTAATAGTGAAAGATAAATAAGTCCCCGGCAACGGCGCCAAAAACTTGACCGGTGCTTACACACGCGTATAACGCAAGCGCACGTATCGTGCAAGTAGTATAAAAAGTATCGATCCCACGAGGACTTAATACCTAATATATTAATTTTATGAGGTCAAAGGATTACAAGTATCTAACAGGTTGATTGATTGATTTGAAATGGTGATGATTTTTAAATTTAAAAACAAGTAAATAAAATTGCACGAAAGTAGGTTTAAGAAAATTCAATATTAGGAAACTATCTAGGGTTGTGAATATTTCTAATATATTTTAAAAGATGAAGTGGTTATTTCATGTTTGTGTAATAAATTGGTTTACTAACTTGGAACACTAAATTATGCGAAAGCCTCTGTTGATGGTCAGACGCAAATACCCAGTTTAACCCAATTTAACCATATGTCTATGTCAACCAAATTATCTGGATTCATTAAGTTTAAGTTCCAATTATGGCTACCCCCGCCCGACAGGTATATGTCTATCCTGTAAGGAAATCTATTAACGAGTTATCTATCCTCAAGGAAGATCGTGGGCTATTAAGTCTAAGGCTGAAACCTAAAATTCCTTTGTCAAGTTTATTTTAGATTTACCAGATCTATCTTATTAGTGGCCAATTAACAAGACGCATTAAGCTTAAGACTTAATAAGTAAACCGTTAAATTACCCCAACTATAAAATAACCCCATATAAACCAGTGATATTAGAATTCATCACAACCCCAGATAACTAACTTAGTTACGACACATAACTAGGGCTTTAAAAGATATAAAGTAAAAATACTGAAAAAGTAATTGCGGTAAAGTAAAAGCTGAAAAGTAAATTACAATAAAATAAAATGCTAAGGTAAAAGGATCAACTTTTACTACTACTAATTTAGATATCTCCCTTAATATAATATATTAACTTGTGATTATTTTACCAACCAGCCAGCGGTAACCTGATTAAGTCAAATTAAGTCCAACCAGCCATAAAGGCGGAACCAAAATAAACCTGCCATATAGGCGGTAAGAAAATTTAATTACCAACCAACCAATCTAGCGGTATCCTTGTTTAGTCAGGTTTAAACCAGATTAAAATGAATTACCAACCGACCAATCTGGCGGTATCCTTTTTAAGTCAAATTTTAAATAGTGAATATATTATATTTAAGGGAGATTAATCTAAATAGCAATAGTAAAAGAATTACTTTTCACCCTAGCAGAGGAAAGTTACCTCCTCATGGTTGAATAGTAAAAACAGTAAAAAGTAAAGAAAATAAATTACTATTATTACAGAACGTATTTAAAATTTAATTACAAAACTGAAATTAAAAGAAACTAGATAGAAAACTCCCTATTTACATAAGAGAAATTAGAGAGGACGGTACATCTGAAACTGAAATTTCGAGCTCTATTTATAGGCCTCGGTGACCCCATCGCATCGTGACGCGATGACGTGGCGGCTCGTGATTGGCTGATTTCAGATTCTTTTCTGCCACGTGTCAATTCGGATAAATGAGTCAATAATTGAGCTGACGTGGTGATGACGTGGCACTGTGGCAAAAGTGATTGTCGGCACCATAGAATTGCGACATGTGGCACGCTGTTATTGGCTGATGATGACATGGCGATGACATGGCACTTTGACTCGGTCAACTGGTGATGTGGATGATGATGTGGCAGACACGTGGAGTGACACGTGACAATGGCGATGTCGGCACCGTAGGATGATGACACGTGGCACGGCGCACGTTAGCAGATCGACTGTAATGGTGACACATGGCACGATGCACGTTAGCAAAGTCAAACTTCTCAGATTCTGACTTGTGGACCTAGTGCACGTTAGCACGGTGAGGCGCACGTTAGATGTCGCGACGTGAAAAATGATGAAAATGCCCTTTTATCCAATTTTCACTGTTTTAGGCCCAAATCACCTCCAGAGAGTCCTAAAACTTTATTTATCTACAAAATAACACATAACACATCAAAATATTCACAAAACTCAAGAAACTATACAAAATATTAGGTCAAATGAGTGGGAAATAATGATATAATTACCACTCATCATAAGTCTATTATGATAGAGGTCATTCTCCTCATTTTGTTAAAAATGGAGTGCTTGGTGTCCCTAATAATCATCTTGATTTAGTATTTCTTCAAGGGCATTGATTACATTTTCAAAAGTTATCTTCTCCAGCGATCAACATACTCTTTAAATTTTTCATTCCATTTCTGTTTAGTGTTTTCCAGGTCACGGAGTGTCAAATAAATGTCTTGGGTTCGTTTTGCAGGTAAAATCATATTACGATTTACCCAAACTTAACGGGGGATGAATCGATAATTTTGAAACATATTTGTGCATTATTTCAAGTCAAAATTAAGAGTGGCAATGGGCCAGTCCAGGCTTTGATAAGCCCGACCTGAGCCCGATAATTATTTTTTTGGCCCGGACCCGGGAAAAGCCCGGCCCGACTCGGGATAAAACCTTGATCATGATTTTATACCGCACGCAAGTGCACATATCGTTCAAGTAATATATTGACAGAATGTCGGATATCATACCTACAGAGACTTAATATTTTTCTTATCAATACTAAAACTAACCTACTTAACTTAAACTAAATTATTAGTTGTGAGAGAGATTTGATTATTTAATTGAAATTAAATAAAGAGCAAATAATAATTTCGAGATAGAATTTATGCGCGAGAAAAACCTAAGGTTGTTGATAAAGTGACTAATTGAGAAAATTACATGAAGATGAATGACCATTTGCTTATATATTTGTCTTTGTTTGCAATTATTTACGATATATGGTATGGTTAGAGCAGAAAAATAAAAGAGAGCTTGTGAAAAAAATGAAAAGAGCAGAAAAGGAAGAAACACTTTAAAAAAAAAGATAAACCACCTATAATCGTTAAGCGTGAAGTTACCAATGGGCGAGTGTTAGGACCAATATAAAGAGAAATGCTACCTTCAAGGGTAGGTGAATTAAAAGATAAAGAAAAAAGTCATAGTTAAAAGATAAAGAAAAAAGTCATACCATATCGGGCTACAGAGCATTTTTGAGATATCTATATTGGTTAGACCCATCGGATCCCAATTTTTGAGGCGAAATCACTGAGTTGGTGTACTTAGGAATCGAGCTGTGACCGAACATTTACACACACACACTATAATTTTGGCTTAGATGATTTATTCAAGAACTTGAATTTGAGTTGCGTTGGGTACTTTGAAGGTTCTTTGATTTCATTAGTAGACATTCTTTGAGGGCAATATTATGTGTAACTACCATGAGTCTTTTATTATTTTTTCATGATTACATATGTGTGTTGAATAACGTTTGTGGGTGTCGTCGTTGTAATCCCTCACGAGATTATAACTCATCCACTAGGATCACCTAGATGTTAAAAGGCTTGTTGCATACACTAAATGTAATCGCGATCCATACGAAAGTGACTTAAGTTAATTTATTTAGTTAGTTAGTTTGTTTAATTTAATTTTTATTTGTTTTGCTCCAGGACTAGAAAAATGTTAAGTTTGGGGGTATGATGAGTGGCTAATATATAGATATTTACCACCCTCAATCTTAATGTTTTTTGTGTTGTATCACGTTTTTATGAGTGCTTTCATGTGTTTTGGGTTTGCTTTACAGGTAAAAGTCATATTACGGTTTATTGGACTTAATAAGGAATGAATTGGAAATTTTAGAGCACATTTGGGCCATATTTCGGAGTTAAAATGCGCGTCCAAAATATAGAATGCTCGTCGTGATGCGCGTATGAATAAAATTCATATAGAGAGCCAAAGAAGCTCCCGCGTCGTAATATGCCAATAATGCAGGTTGAAATCATGACGCGCGTCCAATTTTTAATAGGGAAAGACCCAGGAGACCTATTATATAAGCACAAGCTTGTCCCAAAACCTAAAAAGAAGCCTCATAATCTAATTTTGGAGCCTCTAGAGCATATGAGATCCACTAGAGCAAGTCAAGAACAAGAGCTTTCAACGATGTTGGAGTTTGAAGATGAAGATCGCCAACGATAGTTCATTCTTCCCTTCACTCTTGAATTTATCTTTTATGTGTTCTTGGCTTGAATTAATGATTAGCTTATATTATGAATAGTTAATTCATTAAATCTAGGGATGTAATGGATCCCAAGCATTTTCAATTAATTATTTGCATATTTTTATTCTTTTGGGATTGTTATTGATTATTTATTATTTTGTATGCTTGAATGCATATCTTAACTGTTTGGCCAACAATAAAATAGTCTTGGTAAATCCTTAGGAACTTGATACAAGAGGATACATCCCAACATGGGGAAGCTAGCATCATGGATACCTCCTATAAGTTGACAGAATTACAAAACCATTCAAAGTCAAGCATCATACGAGACCTCATAAAAATCTAATCTTCCATTCAAGGCCTTCTAAGGATAAATATTTGAAGACGGTGTTATGGGAATTGAGTAAAGACGATATTTATTTGCCTTTTCATGGTTGGATGAGGAGATTGAAGAGGAACACTCATGGCATTGTCCTATCTAGGACGTCTAAAGTCACATTGAAGCCTCATTGAAGGAAGATCTTCAAAAAATGTCTGGCTGAAGACGTTAAACTTAGCGCTAGCGGGGATGCAACCCACACATTTATTTTATTTACTTTCATTTTGTTTTATTTTTGTGTGCCATTTGCTTGTTTAATAGTTTGCATGTTTATCTATATAGGTACTAGCATAACCTACAAACCCGCCCATCCAAATTCAAACCAGCAAGAGCCTGATCAACTCCATAAATTGTAGTGTTGTTCCTCACTATTTTTTTCTTTTCACTTATCTTACATTGAGGCCAATGCAAGTTTTATGTTTGGGTGTGTGTGCATGTTAGAGCTATTTTCCTACTATTAAAAAATCAAAAAAACAAATTGTCATAGGCAGTGAAGCATAAGTCTTACGATGAGTTTGTTTGCTTTAAGATGAAATCTTAGAAACGATAAGTGCCTAATTGACTTTTATCCGATACATTGAGTAAGTGATATAGGTTAGACTCGTAAACACTTAAAAGTAGGTTTCTAGCAGTAAGAACCTAGGTAGTTGACAAAGCGACAAGTTGAGAAAACTGTTTGTAGATGAATGACTGTTTGCTTAGATATATATTTCTGTTTGGAATTATTTATGATATATGGTATGACTAGAGCAGAAAAATGAATAAGATCTTTTGAAAAAAAATGAAAAGAGCAGAAAATGAAGAAATACTTTGAAAAAAGATAAACCACCTATAACCGATAAACATGAAACTACCCATTGGCGAGTGTTAGGATAACCATGAGGAGAAATACTATCTTAAAGGGTAGGTGAGTCAAAAGATAAAGAAAAATAAAATTCATATCATATCGAGTTTGGTAGGCAAATATATAGCATTTTTTTTTAGATATTTAGATTGATTAGACCCACCGGATCCTAATTTTGAAGCGAAATCACTGAGTTGGTGTACTTAGGAATCGAGTTGTGACCAAAACTTTACACACACACTGTGAGTCTGACATAAATGACTTATTCAAGAAATTGGATTTGAGTGCATTTGGTACTTTGAAGGTTCTTTGATTTCATTGGTAGGCATTATTTGAGGACAATATTATGTGTATCTACGAGGACTGTTTTATGTGTTTTATTATTTTTGCATGATTTATTGTGTGTGTTGAATGACATTTGTGGGTGTCATCGCTGTAAACCCTCACAAAAATATAACTCATCCACTAAGACTGCCTAAGGGTTTAACGGCTTGTTGCATACGCTAAATACAATCGTGATCCCTACGAAATTGGCTTAGGTTAATTTATTTAGTTTGTTTATTTTATTTTATTTTAGTTTATTTTATTTTTATTTGTTTTGCTCGATGATTAGAAAAATATCAAGTTTGATGGTGTGATGAGCGGATAATATATAGATATTTACCACCATTCATCTTAATATTTTATGTGTTATCTCGATATTTATGAGTTATTTGATGTGTTTTGGGTTCATTTTACAGGGAAAAGTCATATTACCGTTTACCCGGACTTAATAAGGGATAAATCAGTAATTTTAGAGCACATTATAGATCAAATTTCAAAGTCAAAATGCGTGTCCGATGATGGAGTGTGCGTTGTGCCATGCGTATGAAGAAAATTTGACCAGATAGCCAAAGAAGCTGGCGCATCGTGACATGCCAATAGTGTAGGTTGAAATCACGACATGCATACAATTTTTAACAAGGAAAGACCCCTCGGACCTTCTATATAAGCACA